>JAECUM010021617.1:0-36445 GCA_016617855.1 Megalonaias nervosa | reverse complement strand
ATATATATATATATATATATATATATATATATATATATATATATATATATACGGAAAATACATACACGCGCCGCGACCGGACTGAATGACTTTGTTCACAGCGTGGACACTTGGGCTGACTGGTAAAATTGGTCAAATTTATAAAGTGTCTAAATGAACTCTTGTACAATATTACAAATAAAATGGAGAGGAGGGGTGCGTTTAATTCTGAATTTTGTATAAGTCCTAAACTAGCAAATTGGATTCAATATCACAGAAGTACATCATGGGACCTGCACATCAAATTTCCATCCACCTTCACATTACACTTTATCGTGTTGCTCACCTAATAATGTAATAATATTTAAGATGGAGTTTGGTCGCGATAGGTTCTGATTGTTCTAATAAGACAAGTCGATAGTTTTATTATTTTTCCCATACTGTAAATAAAATAACAGGAAATTATTCTTACATAAAATGTTCAAATGCAGCTCCTTTTGTCACAAATTTATATTTATTTCTAAGGAGATATATTGTAATGCTTGTTTCAAAGATGATACTTACCGGTATGAGACGGCTTTTTGCAGTTTAAAAAAGGGACAGAAATTATACGTGCAATATTAGTATAATCCATGGATCAGGAAAACTGTGTCATCTATATCAATTAGTATTGGGAAAAAACCTAAATGATCTTCTTTAAAAAAAAAACAAAAAAAAAAAAACCACAACATAAAGTAATTGCTATACTTCAGTCTTTAATGAGACCTTTGAACAATTTCAATAGCATACACACCATACTTAAACCAAGTAACTCACACTATAGTAGCATAACAATAACCCCTGACTTAGGCCAGAAGCATGAAGGAGAACCAATTGGCTGAGGGACGGAACGAATGTGACTCATGTCACTTGGACACGGTAGCGCCTGGCTCGTATTGAACCCAACCTCGGTCGAGGAAAAGTACTTACCTTTCCTTTAATTAGGGCAGTGGGCAAATTACTCAAACAGGTACTTGAAGAATTAAAATAACAAATAGGAAATGTAACCATTGTGAGAAATATAAACAAGATGAGATAAACCAAAAGGTACCATTTATACTTAAGTTGTTAAACACACACAGTTCAAAGCAACGTAATCATCGGTCAATTTTTTATAATAAAGACCCTTAAAATCATTCCCTCTACTGTACTATCTCCTTTATTCTATACAAAAGTTTAAAAGAAATCGAAGTGGTGCATAGCAAAAACAATTTTATAACTAACAACTGGACATTAAGAATCAGATGAGATAGGGTGGTCTAATTTAAAAACCATCAGACCCTGCCACACAATGTGGCAAAGATTTCTGAAAAAAACCCCATCTAAAACAGGAATAGGAACTACCTATAAGTCCTCAAAACGTATAACTATAAGGTGGTAAAGATATCTCAATGACCATCAGGCCCTGATTTACAAGGCGGCAACAGTTACCATATTAGGTCTTTTAGGTCCTCAAATTTAGGAATTATAAGGTGGCAACGAGTCCAGACCATCAGCCCCTCTCCCTCCCCACCTCCCAGTGTAGACACAGATATAATAATAGCAATCTTGGTCCCACATGATTCTTAGACTACAACTGTTCTGTTAGAATAATAAAAATAATGATCAAAAACCTAACGCCATCAGGTCCCATAACTTTAAGTAACGATACATGGTAACAAATCAAATTTATAATCGTAATAAACTAGATCATACGACATACCCGAGCCATAACCATTTCATTACAAAGATACCTCTTTCTGTCACTTCTAACGCCTGTAGCATAGTGAATCACCTATTTAAACTGCGACATGACGGCAACGTTAGTTTTAGAAATCAGGATAACCAAATTACGCTCTAGGGTTAACGCGCGCCATCTGTGATGTCGGCGAGTCTCTCTATCCCCTTTCATTCCTCGCAGTGGCCGGTCGTGACAATTTATTACTGTGCCGTGAATACATAAAAGCGTGTGTAGGTGAGGTTACTGTTTGTACCCACTTAATAAATGAAATAGCCCACACTGTTGGTATTATCCGGTCGTGAATGAGGGAATGGGTAAAAACGTCCTTAATACAAGATCAGGCAGTCATCTCTATCACCACATCATCCTTCATCAGTAGATGCCACAGATCCATGGGAGCTAATATAATTTTCTAATCAATGTTCTAAAGTGATTATGCTTCTGTTATATTCATGAAGAAAGGCTCGTAAATTTAAACTTAATAAATTTAAACTTAATAACATAAATTCATATCACGAATTGCACAGGTTCCTAATATATACTGCGGAATAGCCAATCGCACTGATAAGTTTTATTTCTAAATGCGCCACAAATAAGGTTCAGCTTTCTGTTCGGTGTTTGTGTGAATAGCTCGGTTTCTCTTTCACTGTGGAAAATTTTGTAGATATTAGGATTTGATAGTGATGTTGCAGTTCATCTATTTGTGCTATGATGAATTTTGTCTCTGAAGTAATCACGTGCTGTATAATTATTATTATTATTATTATTATTATTATTATTATTATTATTAAAACGCATTGGTTTCTATACTAAAAGCAGTATTTCTGGTTAATTTATGCGCTTTCATGTGACGTGGCCAAGCAGTTCCATTAGTTATATTTCGTGATGTGATACTGACACTTTAGAACAGAAGAATGTTAAAGTACATTATAGAAGAAGATATCATATATGAGAAGAAACAAAATCGTCACAGGAAAAAAAATAAAATAATAATAATAATAATAATAATAATAATAATGCCTTTATTTTATTAGATATCATTTAACATTAAAATAAATCCTCCGCATGGTCTTCATAAAACGTATACAATCTACGCACTAAACATATCCGTTAAAAATAGTAAACCTACACACAAAAATGATTTTAATTTACTGTAATTAGTTGGTTAAGTTTCTAATTTCATTAGGATTATTATTGGTAAAAATATTGGGATCCGATAGAGTGATAGATTAGTCGACAAAGAAAGCGCGAGATATCTGAACAAAACTATATTGCTTGGAATAAGTATTAAAGGGACGATGATATATTAGCGGTTTCGTGATATATTTTAGATAATCAGGTACAACGACACTGACCGTTTTTGTTAAATTATGCAGTCTATCAGCAGTGAAATGCCTTCACAAAATTTCATATCGAAAACATATCAGATCATTGTATGACAATGTTAGAAATTAAAATTATCCGGGCAGATCGTTTGGCAAATTTAGTGATCGTATCCATTTTGAGTGGCACTGCAACAGATCCAGATGGTGCAGCATTAATTTAAGATCTGGAAAATATTACTCTTGTAACATACATGATAAATATTTTCAGAAACACAATTTTATAGAATTTTCCTAAGTGCACTCCGTTAAAAGACCAAATGTGATTAACTTGTCTGTCCAAACGAGGACTATTACTAATGAAGATACTTAGCAGTTTTTGAGAGTGCACAGATGTAAGGTCAAAGTCAATGAGCGTAACTTTAAGTGTGCGGATTGTCAACATTTTTCTTAAAAGAGCTTTTTGTCGTACAAGTGTTTTATGACAGGTTTATGTGCATTTTCTTCGTACACCACCTTTGAACAGATCGAATGTCGGCCTGAAGATGATAATTGACAACGCATGTAAATATATCCGAATGATGGACAGGTATGTCATCAGCAAATGCATCAGAATCAGACGCACTGGAAGATCGAATTTATAAACTTGAAAAAGAATAGGTCCCCAAATGGACGAGTTGCTTTTAATATTGACAGACTGAGTTCTATTCGCCATGTAAAATTTGAACACAGAGTGTGTAGTAGTTGAAAATGTATAGCCATCTAATTTCTTCTATATTTCAAAAGATTGCATTCTTGACAAATATACTGCTCCGATGGCCTAGGGGTTAGATCGTCCGCCTCTGATGAGGAAGGTCACGGGTTCGAACCCCAGCCAAGTCATACCAAAGACATGAAAATGGTACTTACAGTTGCCTCGCTAGGCGCTCAGTATTGAGAGGTTAGTGTCAGGACTGGGCGGTCTAGTGTCATGGTAATGTGATTGGGTGGGACATCATGCTACATGTATGCGGCATGATGCAATAGTGCTAGACATCACTATTAACTGCGATACTGCAGACATCTTAGCGATATAACTGAAGAACTGTTAAAGCTAGGTTAAAAATCCAAATCACACAGACACACACATACTTGACAAATACACTTTGATGATGAAAAGAAGATATTGATTATGAGGGTGTCATCACTGTGACATGTATGATTAGACTTCCAGTAAAAGTTATATATGTTGTTGTAACCCAGCCTAACGGATTTGTCTTGATTTCAGTGGGTGCCATATACGGCTGGTCTAGATCAGATGTAGGCAGACGCGGCCAGTGATGTAATCGCGAATGAACTGATCATCTAGACGACTGCCGTACGTCAGGTGACTACGGAAGGGTCTGTTCTTTGTTCAAAAGTAGTAGATTTAAGTACAGCAGGGCACAAACAGTAGATGTGTCCCAAAAGAATGCGTGTACTACTGTCACAAAGATTTATATTGTCTATACAAAACATAGACATCCGGACTTCTCCTGAAACTACTTGAAATTAGCTATAATCGAAAGATAACTTATCTTACTTGTCTGCACACCTCTATCAGGATATAATAAAATGGTTTAACATGGTTTTGGAATTAGAATGGAGACAATTATCAAATGTGTGCAACAATTCATATATTAATCTAAGCTGATTACATAGTTATTTGCATTTTGTTTCATCCACAAGGAAAATGACCGCTTGATATGGACTCTGATCCTTTCAACTCAGGTCTTCACAGGCGCTATCAACAGTTTCGCCAGTACGAGTTCTGACATCCGAACTTTTGACAAGATCTAACACCCTTCAAAAGAGATGATTCTTACCTTTCAAAAGAGATGATCCTATCAACAGGATATAAAACAGCATAGCTTTCTTTCAAACTAAGAATTTCTTTCATGATTTTCCTCAAACGAAACAGGTGTTTGATTAACAGTTTCTTAAGCCTCAATTGCAATCTGACGTGGTAAGGTATTGGGGCTTGTTATCTTTAGTTTGCCAGATACTGACTGTGTTTTGTTAATATGCCTGATGTTACGTGTGCATTGTCGTGTTTGATATTATAAGTTTTATGCTCTATATCTGTCAAAAGTTTTGTTGCAAGGTAGTCATAATATTTGGCTTGGTTTACGAACCCGGATATTTGATCATATATTAAATGTGTTTTGGTAATGCCACAAATTACGCCATGACAACGTATAAATCAAATTTGTATCGTCTGAGATATCTAATGCGAACGGTGGAGGTCATCAGAGGTTTTTCCTACCGATTGCCTTCTCATGATCTAGTGACTTGGCTAAAACAGGTCATTAGATGGACGTACTCGTGCCTGTGGCATGATCAGGTACGATTTAAAAATATTTAGACTCACGAAATACGAGCGATTTCGACTAGCCTGGTCATAGAACATAATATACCGATTCGAGAAATAGTGGAGTTCATTGGTTGGCATGCTGCCTCTACTAACTCAAGCTTCTACTTGCGCAAAATGAACGCGAAAGAAGGAGAATGTAATCTGGTAGCTGTCAAGTCAATTGCCACACCATATATGCTAACACAATCTCAAACCCAGCTGTGATCGAATAAGTATCGACGGTAAGATGACAACTTTGCTTAGGATCCCACAGGAATTAGTCTTTCACACGTGTAAATATATATTCTTCGGTTGCACTGATCGTACTTTACGAGAACTTTGCGCTTCAGTTTAGAGAAAAAATTATGCTTCTGCAGGATGGCGTAAGTAGAATTTGGATGTTGAAGCATCCCTCCTCTATATACCTATATTGTAATTCTCCATTCGCCTATTCTATTAATAATTAATTCGACTGTAATTAATGTAGAAACAGTTTTAGCAAGAATGTGTTTTATTAAAAAAAACACTAAGCTGATCACGTTCGTAATATACTCTCTCACTCTTACCCACGAATGTGCGCATCCTATTTCAGATGTTGTTCAAGTTTAAGCTTATCATAATCCGGATTACATGTGCCCATCTGCGATTAAAAGGGAGATAAGTGATAAGATTTACTTACCTTGGTGCACATGATATACGGAAAAGACGTTTTCGTCTTTCTTTTGGTAGGGCTGGGTTCTGGAGGTTTATAAAGTAATTCCAGATGTTAACTTGGCTTGGTAAATATTGTCGGGGACACATAAGTGGCTAATATATTTTATTTCTTTAAAAGTGGCTTTTTATACTGGGAAAAGTCATGACAATTGACAGAAGACTCGAATAAGTAGCATGATTGTAAAGAAAAAAGAATTTGTGCTATAATGTACAGCCAGTATAATTAGCCCATTGGACACCAGATAGACTGCTTGACTGACCTGTTATATAAAACAACACAGTGACGCACTAGGCTGAAAAATAAAAAAATAAAAGAAAATAACGAGCGTGTTATATAGAACAGTCCGTATAGTTCATTCATCAGGCTTCTAATACAGGTTTTGTGTCCCGCATATCGGTAATCGCCATGTTAGGTAATTAGTTTGGATAGGGGATATCCAAATTTTTGTTTCAAGCTTTTGATTGACAGTCACTGCGTTAGATCAAGTCTTGTCAATTTCTGTATTATTAATGACAACATTTACACTGTTATTTGTAGTTTTGAATGAGCATGCGTTGCCCACTAAATCCGGTCACACTGATTTGATATTTTATGGGCCCTAATTCTTATACATCCATACCTATTTATGATGGCCCAGAGTGGACGAGTAGTCAAAGGCCCTCACCGTTATGGAACACTGCCATCTCACCTCTTTCTGCGTGGGTTCGAGTCTCGGTCTCGGTCAATGTGGCTACTTGATAAAGTTTGCCTATAGCTTCCATCGGGTCTGTGGTTCTCTCCCGGGCTTTCCCGGGTTCTTACTCCGCCAGTAATACTGACCGCCATGTATGTCTAATGTTTTGCTGAAACAAGGAGATCAACATCATAACAACAACAGCAACAACATATTTATGACAAACGTTTAAAACTGTTCAGTCAATGTGCGCATTGCTTATAAAATTGATCGCTGAAATTTACATTCCACAGTTTACAAAAAAACTTGTTTCAAAATCATTCTGTTTCAGACACTTTTTCAATAATTGCCATTACATTTGCAATACAGGTGGAGATTCCATATATGAAAACTGAGTCGTTGTAATCTCCTCATCGATTTAATCAAAATTTGATAAATATTATGGCCACAGGTGGGTTCTCGTGGATACAAGTCTCTGGCTTGACCAACATGGTATGTGAGAAAGATTGCAATTATATTCCCGTGGGTTGTTGGTTGTTCCCAGGATTTTTCAGGGCTCTTACTCCACCAGATACACTAGCTTACATGTACAGCCTATTATGTGCTGAATAGTAAAATCCACACAAACATTGGTAAACATTGTTTCCATCCTTTTTGTCCCTGCAGGTAAACTTTGTATTGTTATAATTACTGATTTAGGATTTACATTACAAGTACATCTTAAGATACGCATGTGCTGCTCACCAATAGTAACTCACTTAGACCTGTTTTCCTTGATTTATTCCAACTTGGAGATAAAGATCCGAAAACCGTTTGACCTATTGCCACAATATTGGATTGATGTGACCTACCTACTTTCATTTAATTTGGATTCATCGTTCATGTTCGAGATGTAACTCATATTATTATACTAGTTTGCATCAAGCGTGTGCTGGATTGGATCTGGGATAAGCGAGTGGTTCAGACTAATATTTGGGTGGCTGTGACCTACGTACAAGGATATCTTTAAAATTACTTAATTAGACCTTAATTATGAACATACTTTTGATTAATGCCAACAGACGCAAAAAAAAAAACAGCTGCATCTTTTGATCGATGCGTGCTGTGAACCAAAGCCATTTCAGCATGACCTAATTTCCAGTATTAGTTAGCAATTCCTTAATATTGTTGTTCATTCCCCTATCATATCTGTAATATCTATGCTACTGCACATATTGAAAAGCTAACAGGTTTTGTTTTGCCTTGAGATGGGTACCATTTGGAAACTAAAACTGAATCGCTGTCATATACTTTTCAGGATTTAATATAAAACTGTCCAAAGTCATGTTTCGGGTATTATTCTAAATACCTTTTCAACTTTAACTAAGAAGCTGACATTAGTAGAGCATCACAAAGTGACCCAATTTGCTCATTAGTACCAGATCAGAGATCACAGACCTGTTCTGGATGCAAAAAAAAAAAAGAAAAAGAAAATTACTTAAAGAACGTGTGTGTACCTTGATCTCAGAATCGATTAATATATTGCCACCTAATATACCTTGTAGGCAAATCTATTAAGTTTTGTCTGACATAATATAGTATGTATTGATTAAAAGAAAAGTAAACAGAATATTGCTTTCATTATTTTATCATTTGTTAATGTTAATAACTGCAAATTTATTACTGTACATCAGCTATGTCTAATGTGGAAATCGGAAGCATATGCGCAGTCATGCACCATATACAACTCAGATGTACAAGCACTTCAGGAAATAACGTTTATTTAAAAACACGCTTCCTTAATACTTCAAAAACAAATTACATTTAATGAATGCGGTGTCAAGTAATCCAAATAAGCAACTGAGATTTCATTGTTGCCAGCTCTGTAGCTTAGGTCCATATTCGTTTTGGTGGAGACTTACAGGTCCATAAACTGATATTAGACCCTAAGCATCACGCAATATTTCTTATGTCATACCAAATGAGCATCAATCAATCAATCAATCAATCGAGCAAGCGATCGATCGATCGAAATAATCATGGAAAGATAAATCCTCAAAAGTTAAAATAGGGTAATTTTAAATAACAGAAAATAGTAAGACTGACAATGAGACGATAGACAGATGGAGAGAAGAATGTATATTAATACACCTTTGCGTACATATGGATTTTAAATTATCGAGTGGAAAGCAACGTGTTTGATACAGATGAAAGGATCGATAACTATTCTGCATTTTATTGGTCATTTTCGATCATTTTAGCTGTTGCATCAGAAAAATAATAATTTATTGTATGATTAAAAGTGTTAAGTATACAAATGTATTTCATCCACAGACATTTATGATAAACATTTGCATGCACGAAAATCTTAAAACTGAGATATTACTTCCTTTCAAAGGAAAATCAGCTATACAGTACAAATAAAGGAATACAGGCCAATCAACCATTATACAAACCTGATGCATGATAAATCTTCTTGACGATGAAGACTTTGAAAAATCATGGTATAATCAATGCTTTAATTTAATAAACTCAAACGGACCTAAAGCTTAATTTGAAATGTATCCTCTTATTAAATCACACTTTGAGATACCACTGAAAGAGATGCATAATCACACAAACGTATTTTAATATATTCACTTTGCAATGATATAAATATATAGATGTACTTAGACTTTAAAAGGTTAGTTCCATAAATAAATGTGAACAAGAGAAAATGGTCATATCCTGGCTAAGAAACGAGTAATTTGTGAGATTTATAGTAAGTTCCACAGCTATATTCTGGCATCTGATCACTGCTGTCCTGGCTTGTTGTATTATTAATTATGTCTCTTAATAGTTAGTGTGCGATACAGACGGTAGTAAAAGATTACTTCTGTCATTGGATCACTTCGTGGAGCAGAGTTGTCCTCCTTCATGGGATATTCCTCAGTCTTTATCGTATGTACTTTTTATTTCCAAATCATCGAGTACTACGTTATGTACTGTCCTATTTGTTCAGAAGTTATACCTAGGACATAACGTTCACTGAAGGCTCATGTTGAAAGAATCTGATGTCGTACTTAGATGACAATGAGTTTTGCAAATGTGAGATACATTTTGAAACTTTGAAAGTTTCTTTATCATATTTCCGTGCTTATTTGGTCTATCCTAGTGATGTTCATACAAAATGGTATCATCATCATAAAATGAAATTCTGAGACCCCGAAACAATCACGGCATAGATTGATCTTGGACAAGAAAATTTTGTCATCAGCCTATAAAGTTGGAAGAGCATTATGACTTCTTTGTAAACTCCGAATAAACCTGACAGCAATACTGGAAGCCTACATTATCAGTTCTCACATCAAACACAACTCCCTTGATTTTTTTCTCACTATTCGACAATGGTACCTGGACAGTTCAAACCATACTTTATTTAGATGGTCAATAGCAGTAATGGTATTAAAGGAATGAAAGGAATATAACATATCACTGTCGAATTGGCCTGTGACATTTTTGCGTTTGATTCTCCATTTACCTTTCGATACATCTTATAATGTCGAATACTTGAGGTTTGGAAGATGCATTGCTATTCTACTATGACGGTGTTTACTACATATGACATTTAAAGAGGTACATTTGTACAGTTCATATTGGGCATTCCTTAATTCTGAATACAAATGTTCCTCCAGGCGCTGTAAAGCATAGACAACATAATCATTTCTCACTTACTGCAAAGTTAATGTTTGTCCAATTACTATGATTTCATGGCAAGATCAGCAAAGCATACTTACATCAACTGAATGACCGATCAAAGAAGAAATTTTGATTTGATGAAAATGCTGTTCCTATAAGCGTTGTTGTTTGAGAATAATGTATTCATATGTGGTAATTATACAACTCCACCCCAGCCAGATCTACATATTCACATCAGGTATAAGCCATACGGTGACAGCGATAAAATGTAAATGGTGTAATATTCAAACCTACTTTTGAATACAGTTTATCCATGCTAATTCCGTAGTTAGATATGGCCATCGAAACAAACCTTTTTGTAAATACGCATTTTATGTATGTATTGCATTTGTAGGTGCCCTTACGTTGTATCAAAAACCTTTGAAAATTGAGTTGTAGATCTCAAGCAGCATTTACTAATTTCTCTGACTAGCTTCGCCGTGCCTATGTTTGTTCCTGACTACATATCATAACGTTTGATCTGACACGTAATACCTTATACTTATTACAATGTTGATAGTGTGCAATCATTAGACTGTTGAGGGTTTGAGCGGGATCAATCTAGACTTATTAGTTTTGCATCCAGCATGACATACACACCTAGAAAATCCTGATCAGCTAGGTTGCTTAGTGACTGACATTGCTTTTTATTTTTCTTAGCGTTCAATAATCTTGGTACAATACTGTATGTGCACTTCGAGGTTTATCCAAAGTACTACATCATATGTAGCCTGCCTTAGTTTAATCAATACCATTAACAACACTTTCTTTGCTCAGTTGTTATTCCACCAGGCTTTTCCTCCTAATTCAAATTTAGAGACAACCCTTTTAGTGAAGTAAATGTTGGTTAATATGTTACTTTGGGATCATTTTCTGGAGACTGCCCACCACAAAAGCAGTATTATGCTTCTGTGTCTTATTCAAATACAATCGTTGCATCCTCAAAATGTAATATTCTTCATCTACAAATTCTATATTCAGCCGATTGAGTTACGTAAGTACTGCTTGAACAATAATCGCAGCTCTAAAATTAGCCAGAACTTGGAATGAGCTTATTCTTCTCTTAGTAAGGCATGTCCAAGCAGACACATCTGACATCAGTTCAAGTATATAAGGCATGATTATCAATTATTGACTTTCAAAAATGCAATTCGGTGAGTGTATTATTAAAGGATAGGGAGGGCAAATATATTATTATACTATGTCTGAAACTATTGTTTTCTTCCCTATGTTAACAAAAAACGCGAACAAGGATGAAACAACAGCACGATCATCTGTTAACGATTATCCTATTAATTTCCATTAACGTTCATCCATTAATTAAAACTATTTACTGACTTTGATACTAGGAGTTGCTCTCTCTCTCTCTCTCTCTCTCTCTCTCTCTCTCTCTCTCTCTTTGCCCGGGGCTATCAAGAAAATTGTCAAAGAAATATCTTTCCTTTGCCAAATTATATATTTAACTTGGGATTTCATTAAAGTTGAAAGGAACCTTTTGATCTCTCACATGTGGTGAGAATTGAAAGAAATGGGATCCAGGATTTAGATTACGTTTCTATGGTACTCCTTTCGTGTGAGCAGACAAACCCTCTTACACAAGAAGGAAATATTACGAATGGTGTGTATCCACATCCTATAACTTTTAGTAATTATTCACTAAAAGCAAAACATTTCAATAGTTTGAATCAAATTGTTGGATATATAATAATCCAGATTATCTCCTTTTGTCTAGGGTATGTTGCCATGTTCACAACATTTCATGTTAGCTTATTATAAAGAATATTTATCCACACAGGAAAAAACAAACTTATTTTAAATGTGTCGCAAAGATTTAGAAAGAAACTTGTATTCGTTTGTGGCAAATGTTATCAATTTATCATTACAGCCTAACAAGACTATTTGTCTTGATATATCATATACTGTATTTCCAAAAAATGAAGGTCACTGATTACCTGATAATAGTTACCGCAACAAAATTAAGATAACGGTTTTAAAGAAGTATTTGTATGGGTAAATTGTGCACAACAGTAGGCTTGAATCTTATACCATTTTAATTGTTCCCTTTCATTGCAGAAGCCATACTGGGCGTGAACGGGAAGAGCTCAGAAGTTCTTATAGTGGACACTTACAAAGATATTTGCTCAGCAAAACAAAGCTTGAGTCATATCAATTTTGTTGGTTTAGATGTTTCCGCTTAGACAATTTCTAAAATATAAATAAATTATGCAGATATTACCATAACAATTTGTTCAAACATTATCTTTACAATCTGTTAGAGCTGAAGTAGATATCTGTGTCCAATACAACTACTGAATCCAAGAGAATGGAGTAGAGAATTATATTTTGAAATAAATGTGTTATGTATGTTTAATTTAATTATTTGTTTGTTAGTTTTAATTTTTTAAAAATTCCATTACATGATTTGTAATGTAACTTTGTTTACTGGATTTTATATTGTCCAGAACTGAGTTTAGTTCTGTTTGACGTGACTGAATTTTTTGTTATTGATAAACACCTAATAATAGAAACATTGTATCTAGTTTCTGACCTTGATTCAGAACCAGTGACAGTTTTGGTAAACAACCTTTTTTTTTTTTTCTTTTTTTATTCTTTCTCAGAGTAAGAACCAGTAAGCTAAGTCAGGGCCATACCTGGAGTACGTGATATGAACCATGTGTTTATTGTTACAAACTTCTAATTTTTCTAGAAGGTTAACCCTCATCCGGGAATCTGTTTTGCGTCTTAAATTAGTGTATAACTGTTGTCTTCATAGAAGATAGTTCAGTCGGGCTTAAAACACTTGAGATGTCAAGTTACATATGTTGTGACCAGTTTAAGTTTAATTTCTATTTTATGGAATTCAAGTGATTCTTTTCCCTGGAAATACATAAGTGCTCTTAAAAAATTCTTGGACAAAGACATTCACTGAAATTAATACGGAATTCGAAACTAGAATAATATTTCATGTGACTCACCAAGAACTGTTGACACAACAGTGCTTCGCAGACTACAACAGACGTCATCGCCTTCCATTTTTAATTTCATCGAGACTCGAACTCAGATTTATTTAGGACGTTTTTATAATAGGACTTCTATTTTTTAATTCTTGGATTATTTTTGGATTTGACTCGTAAAACTGTTAATTCCTTTCCCCCATTTTTCACTTTGTATTCTAGGGAAACAAATTACTTGCTCAATTGTACAAAGCTTGTTGTCTTCACTCTTTTTTGTTAATTTTTGTAAGAGCCTGGACTCGTACCAAATGGTTTTAGGCAAACCAAATATTATCTTAAAATCAGACACAATGACTAATATTCCAACTTGCCAGGACTTACTTAGGGCTGCTTCAAACAAAAGAAAACGTATGAGGTTACGAGATCATGACGATATATACTTAATTATCCGTGTACGTGTGGAATTGGATTTGCCCATATCTGCTGATGTATCAGAAAGGTCGTATGGGGACATAGGCACATTTTAATTAATTTCACGTCCCCTTTGGTATATCCTACATTAGTTTTGGGATGTGCTTGTTGACTTCTTTTACACAAGGACTAACTCCATGTCGCCAACCTGAAACTATTGTCAATAAGTTTGCTACATTAGGCGAGATTTACACGTGTGCAGTTTCTGATATATGACCTACCCTATTTTCAGTGGCTTTGGTTCCATAATAATTTGTCTCACATATTGCAACGACAACATAAATAGGTGCCGACCCTGCCTAGTTGTTTACCTCCAAACCATTAACTTTGGATTTGAACTGTAATATGCACCAACATTAGTTGGGTAAAAGATGATTGAACAAACGTAGTATCCAAATGTGAGATCATGAACAGTTCATGATATTTCTATGTGTCTTTTCCAAATTAACTCATGAAAATATGTAACATATGTAAATAGTAACGTAATATTAACTTGAAACACTCTTATCAAATGTTGTCAATAAATGAAAATGTTATTCGGCATTTTGAACCAAATCAAGCATATTCTCAAATAACGCTCCTTAACAACTGACTTGTTTGGTTAGGGCAATCTTGCTCTTAAATCTATAATCATATAACCAAGATGAGGACATGCATATGTTTTCGTGTAGAACTAAGGATCTTTCTAAATTTATTACCAACTTAAGCATCCTTATTGTGAGGATGTATATGACAAGCATAAACATCAAATAGCTTTTAAACCATTTTTATAGCAATTTTGAAAGTTCTGAATAAATATGGAGACATTACATCAATCCAAAATAAATGTAAAATGTATATTTTTTGTTGTTGTTGGCATTCTTATTCTTATCTTATATATATTTAACTTCAGGAGTAGGTTTAAATACTGTTGAATCAAAAACTGCTTTGTCATCCGACAAATACGCAATCACCGTTATGGTATAATTTGATCCCCATCTAAGGTTTCTCAATGTGCAGCTATTTTCTAGAATGTTCCTACGCACAACTGTTTCTTCAGAATCGAAGAAGTAGCAAACTTCATAATGATCAGCTTGATGAGTTGCCAACCATTGAACAACTGCAGAAATGGTTCCTGTGTTGTAGAATTTCGTCACATTTATTGCCATATGAACCCACTTCGGACCTAGAGATAGAGGACAAATAAATAGGTACAATGTAGCTATTTTAAGTTCAACAAATGAATCTTGATTACCAAGGTAAACTTCTGCATAATGGCAATAAAAATAATCCTCTTCGAATCTCTAAAAGAAAACTTAATGACGTAATGTATTAATAGAAAACAATACTGTTTTTTTTATTTTGGTTTGTTTTTTCAAAAGATATTTCCTATCAATTTTAGAGCCTTTTTAAGCGTATGAATTCTTTTTGAGGGCTTCTGCTGCGCAACCATTTATAGAACAGTGGAATCTCCATATGCAATGTAAGAGCTAAGTCAACATTAAACAAATAATTTTACAAATGAGAGGAGATCTAAGGTTTCCAACATTCCACAGCAGATCTTAACCTTTTATTTAAACTGGCATATGTGATCTAAGTAGAAGTTCAATATCGAAAGCAAAGGATATGTTGCTTTCTTTGACATATGAATGACTTTTGGATTTGATAATGTCATGCGTTCATTGTGACTTAGTCTAATCGTTATTGTCCAGACAGGTGAGTAATCAAGTTTAGCTTATTTAAATCTATTTTAGTGTTCAATAACAGTCTATACTACCTACAGGGTCTACTTACAAATGAAATTAAGACTCGGTAAATGGTTATACTGATGGCGGTCCCATAGTCAAACAATGCAAGGCATCGACCATGACAGTTACGATGGGGTGTGTAGCGGGATTTTTAGTTTTATCCCCCCACCACCATTTCGTAGATGTCAATTTTCGGCGCCTTACATTGTACGATTGTGAATCCAATTGTTATAATGTCACTCTTTGAACTGCCCCTCCTCCCAATCCTTTATCCATTTAGCTATAATTTTAAATTCTTTTGCAACGAGCCGCAGTGAAAATCCTTTACAATATAGCCCCAATGTTCTTCTTGGCGAAATTTGAGTTTCCCAGCTTTTCTCAAATCTAATCAAGGAAAGAAGTCTTTATCTGCAGAACAATTACAAAGGTTTATTTGATTCGGTCAAATCAATCTATTAAATTTTCTACATCAAATATAAATCCACAGTTTTAATTTCATTTTAAAGTCATGCAATGAGTATGCCTTCCGATGTTTACATTAGTTACTTTGCACATGACTATATTTATAGAAGTTAGTATAAACTAGTTATCCGTACAGTCTATACAGAAATAAATGCAACTTGATCATATTGCAATAACGTAAGTTATTTGTTTGTACATTTTCACTTCGCATTTTAGGGAAATATATTGTTTTTCTTGGACTTTACAATTCTTGTTGGTTTTCTGTCCTTTCTGTTACTTTGTTTAAGACCATTGGGTTTGAATACGATTATATTTAAGAATGGCGTCCAGCGCGGGAACAACTAATCTAATCAGAAACAAGATTATCTCATACTTAATATCAAACCTATCCACGATGATGATAATATGACACCATATTTCAAGTTTTATTAAAATGTAACCAGAAAGCTCGCTTTCAGGGCGGTAAAAAAGTCAAATAGTCAGATCTGATATCCGCGGATCTTGCTCGATATTGAAGCTTGTGCATGCTATGAATTATATAAGTATATTTTCCATCCGTGATCAAAATCGGATCCGAAATCCAGTTCCCAGAGTTGTAAGGAGCACAACTGATTGAATGCAAGATTAACTCATTATTTTGCTCAGATCTTGCATAATGAATTTGTCCAGCCTCTTTTTTCCAACTTACTGTACATGTTGCATGAAAGGAGGTTGATCAGATTTCCATTGGCACATGCTCATGCTATCGTATGGATCTTTCCACATGTGACAGTACGTGAAAATATGTCTATTTCTGCCACGTATTGGCAGGTCTTGAATCCTTTGTCTCCGCAAGGTTTTGATTTCCCAGCTGTTCTCGAATCGAGAGTGGCTGAACTTTACGCTAACTTGAATGTATGAGATCTATTGAATCCTACAACTGGTTTGTGTGAAAAGATTGTTTTGAGTGGTTCACATTATTCAGTGGTTGGCTACACACACACACACACACACACACACACACATATATATACACACGTTTTATGGACATATTCAGCAATTTAAAATCAGACAACTTAACTGTTATTCAATACTTCTGCATTATTTCACCCTAATCTTTACATACTGTAGTATATGGGGTACTATTATTCCTATGAAAGATAAAATTTCTATCTTCCTACATACATGTAATTATCAAAGCATATGGCGTACATAATATAACAAACAGCATGTTTAGTGATGTATGGAGACCTTTATCTCACTATCTTTGATTTCAGTGTACCACCTTTGGTGTTGATTATTGCAAAATAGCAAGTGTATATGCAGCTATAAGGTAGGATTTGGAATATTCTTCAAATGATGACCCAGAGAGTATAGCATAATACCCTATCTGTAAGAAAAGATCAGGTGAAAAGTTGCTAATATCAGTGGCTTGAAATTTCTATGCATTGAAGATGATGTATTCAATATTCAGTTTGAATCTAAGTGGCTTCAAAGTCAGTAGTGCCATTTCGCGGTTTGCCTTTTATACCATGTATGGCTCTTGATGCACGTTACAGCCTCTATCCACCATGACTTTGCTAGCAAGTTGTAAGCTATGCGCAACCTATAGATGATTAGGATCAATAATACACGGAAGAGACCAGTCACGAGGGAAAGATGCATATGACATATCAGTGACCAAAAGTACACAATGGTGCAACCTGACAGATTAACACATCCCTTGCTATATACAACCCATGGATGATTAGGACGCTTTTGAGAATGAGTACCGTATAAGCACACATCAAACACGCCGTTAGACAGTCAGTGCTGGATCGATCCGATATTTTCCAGGCTATATATAAAGCTTGCTTTGGAATTAAAACTGATGCAGATTTTATCAAAAAGGCCGATATCGTGTGCGCTTAAATTCAGAGAGACATAAGCTATTAAATTTGCACCAGGTAAGAACAGGGTTTGCCAATATCGATAAAAAACTGAAATATTTTGAAAAAGCAGGCTGGAAACATCCGGCTACCATATAATTACTATCTATTCTTACCATTATAAGAGGGGTAAATAATAATGGCTTATGTTTCGATATTAACTCATAAGAGAGGAGCCCATCTGGTGTTTTCCAAACGATTTGTAACGCTAAATAGGTCGCTAATATTTAAACCTCAACACAAGCCAAAACAATGAGAACTAACGCGCTAAACTGTAAGACACATATAATCGCTGGTTCGAATCTAAGTTTCAATTTATAGTGATGTCTAGCACTGGGGCATCATGCCACATACATGTAGTATGATGTCACACCCAGTCACATTATCCTGACACCAGGCCGACCAGTCCTAACACTAACCTCTTAATGCTGAGCGCCTAGCGAGGCAGCTCTTAGTACCATTTTTATAAGTCTTTGGTATGACTCGGCTCGAGTTCGGACCCGCGACATCCCGCATCCGAGGCGGATGCTCTAACCACTAGGAAACCGGGTCGGTCTGTATAAATTGAAAGTCAAATCTGATAATTCTAAAGTAGACTTCTGCAATGGAACGTGACACGCATATTGTTTGAATTGTTTCAAAAATGTATTTGGACTGCACACGAAAGTTGAATGTAAATCCTCCCATCCTTGCAAATAGTCGTGTGCAATAAATTTCAAGGAACTAATCTAAAAGAACAGATTGGACAGAGACGTTTCCTTTTATGTTAAGGAATGAGAGTGGTATATAATGGAAAAATATCAGATTGACGCTAATAATATTTTGAGTGATTTTATAGATTTTCTACAAACAGTACTAAACTAACAAATGGCTGGGATATAAAGTCTATAGCAGAGGAACTTCGATCGCTGTATTGTTTGATTGCCTCATATCGGTCTATCGAAGGACACAACACATGCTATATGAGTTTTTTTCGAGGCATATATGATAAATTGATTAACTTGGGATTGACTTTAGAAATGGAAAAGAATAATTTAGGGCAGGCTTTTGAGGTAAAGAAGGAAAAGAAATTATATAATTTTGTGCAAGAAAAAGTAGGGTCTCTGACTAGATCGTACACTTCATCTGAAACGTTGGATAATTCTAGCAAATGCACTTCCAGTAATAATGAAGACATCCAATAGCAACCCAGTTAAACAGATGAGTTTTTTGAATGGGGTCTTATATAGGAATGGAATCTGAACCCTTTTACAAACTGATCTAGGAAGACGCAGAAGAAAAGCAGTATCAGAGGAAATTATTACTGGTTGTTGCTGAACACAAACAACCTAAACATATTGATGCAAGTTACAAGACATTTGATATTATTGGGTAACGTACGTCAGTTGGAGAAAATTTATGTTGCTATTGTATTTAGAGATGGGTCCTATGAGGTTACTGACGCAGAGTATTTTCTGAAAGATATTTTATTTGGCTCTGCAAGAGAAGTTCGCTTTCACGACCCTGAAATGGTCACATTTATATTTTTCACTATTGGCTGACTCCATGGGCTTTTGTATAAAATACCACTAGAAGCTTATAACGACATACAATGCCAACAACTGGACGAAACCATGACATCCACTCAACCATTGTCGGAATTTTATGACCCCTTTTTATGTTCAGAGAAGCAAAAACTATATCTGACATACACAAACACTCCAGCACCTTTAGAAACTTAGAAATGCTAGGATGCGAATTAGTGCAATATTCAGTGATGGATCATTTTAACATATTTGCGGCGAGATGAATTTACGCCACAGTCTCCACGAGTGTATGCATTTATGTGTTAAGGATTAATCAGAAAACTCACCGATTTATTTACAAACCTATCGTGTAGTGTTTCAGATAAAGAATAATTATAGCCTGTCTATCATATCTTTACACTTAAATAGATAAAAATTCCGTATGTATGTATGTATGTATGTATGTATGTATATATATATATATATATATATATATATATATATATATATATATATATATATATATATAGCTCATTATCATTGGGACACAACAGTTGCAATAGTGTGTGCCTTGGAAAACATGAACTTTGTGGCAGAACACACCACTGTGGATTCTGTAAAATGCATATGGTGGTGCTACGTACTGGACCAAGTGCTCGATAATGCCTTACGTGTGGCACTGGAGTCAAATCGTGTAAGCGTAATCAGCTCTGCCGTCCATGTTAGATCTGTTTAAGAATATTTCAAGGCGCGTAAAACACTAACACCTGTGATTATGCAAATATCGGTGTCTGCACAGACAGATACGGAAGTTAATGATCAAAGAACTAGGATCAAAGCTACTGCACTTTATTCTTGAAGATAATAACTTTCCTATCAGAGGCTGCATGCATGTATTTAATACCTAGCAACTTCTCACCGAACATGACTTGTACTGTGTCGTTACTAGTGAAAACCACTGCGAACAATAATGCCAGAACAAAGAAAAAACATTTCAAATTTGATGCGGTGCAGCGAAAGATGACGGTCCCGTATTTCATCTACGTGGACTTTAAATGTATCAGTTTTCCAGTGGTAGACACGTCCAGCTCCGCGTCCAGCCAAATAACACCAGTCACTAAGGTCGCGAACTAGTTTGATAAGGACTTTTCAAGCTCATGAATAATTCAATATTTGAAAAACCATGAAGAGTCTGCACAAACAAATTCGAGTCAACCGTGTACATGTTAGTGAACAACATAAACATCGAAGGCTCAACGCTGACCCAGCCTTTGAATCCAGAAAAATCTTTAATGGTGGACTTGTTGCTGTTCACAGTATAAAATCGAAAAATAAAACTGACAAAATCAGTCTTCGTTGGCTCATCTGTGTTAGACTTGTCGAAGCTGCTCATGTGCGAGTTTTACTATTCGAAGAAGAAACCGCATTATCGGGATCGGGTCAAAATGATGTCCGGCGAGACAGACTCGCTGCTGATGCATAGAACAACCAACAATGTATGTGCGAACATGTTTGGTCAATAAATTAGTTACCAGTTATTATCCTACAAAAATCATCCATTATTTTGTAGATCCAATTAATAAGGTTGTTGGAAAGTTCAACGGCGAACGCTCGGTAAACCAGTCGAATAGTACATGGGACTGCGACCTAAAATTCATTCAATCGTGGTTGGACCAAACGTCCTTAGAAATAAAAAGGGTGTGAATGGTGCTTCACAGGTTATTATGCGAAAGGATCTACGGCAAGATGTGTACGTGGCTGTTTTCGAATGAGACCTGCATTCGCGCACATGGTAAATGTGATACTGTGTCCGAAACATCACATGATTGTTTACCCATACACCAAGGTGAGTTTGACCCTCCTGATATCACGCAATGATGGAACTACCACCAACGCGTTTCAACTTTACGCTAATGTGAATGTCAGGTCCACTAGTGCATCAACATATCAACACAAATCTTGGTGTCATTTCAGTATTTGCATTTCCTTTTGCACAAATGATCGCGTGGAGGCTTTTGTCCATCCGGTGATGGTCCCAAACAATGAAGTGTTGGTTGTCTTGGAGTGTCACTCCATTCCGAAATAGTAAGGGCATAGACGGAACACACCGGGTTAGTAGTTCCTCGTTATCCACCTTCTAACTCTCCAGGTACATACAGGTACCGAAGACACTTGTCTCCGAGTAGTTGTAACGTTTCCGGCTGTGAGGTAAATTTTTGAGTAAATGTGACTTTTGTCGAATCACATTCGCTGGTTTTAATCCAGTTGTGCCCGCGACTTCACTATTTAATGCTGCTATGACTAATGAAAATCGTTCTACCCTTTCGTGAGACCCGGCACTCGAACTGATAGCAATCGGCGATCTCATTCACAATTCATGTGCATAATAATGGCCGAATAACCGTTCAGGAGTGTGCCATTAAATCGCCCCACAACAGCCTGGCCGCGTTGAATGTTGACATGTCCAGCCCCAACTCGCACATGGTGTTTGATAACAGCGCAGCAATAGATCACAAAAAGTCTTTACCAGGAATCACTAATAATAATCGTGGCCATGTGAATGGTCCGAGTGCATAAATGCCCTCGAATGCATTTGCAACCCTTGCAGACTCTGTGTACGTTAACGGCTCCTCTTCTTTGTATCTGCTAGCCACATCAACAATGGTTATTGCATGTATTGCATGTGTGCGATCGACCTTGTCGATCACGGACACCATCGTGAGGAAGAAACAAGAAATCAGGCTTAGGAACCTCGTTTGGTATTTGGACATCAAACCATTCAAGTGATATTTGTCTTTGTACTGGTAGGTACAGTTGCTACTATGCTTGTTTGGCCGACTTTGTTCGAGCAACCCATGACTGACCATTGCTCCACTTACTTTTCCAAGGCGGCTTCACCTCTCCAATATCCACTCGAGTTGTAGTATATTTTTTATAATGTCCGCATTTTTGAGTCCATTGCCTGTATTAATATTATTTACTTTTAATGACAGCCATGGGAAGCAGAGCATCCATGTACAATCCTAGCATTTATAACGCCTTTGGGGGGCCCTGAGTGACCGAGTGGTCTAATGCGCTCACCGTTACGGATCACTGCCATCTAACCTCTGTCTGCCTGGGTTCGAGCCTCGGGCTCGGCCAAAGTTGGTATGTGAGAAAGCTTACCAGTAGCTTCTCGTCGGTCGATGGATTTTTCCGGGGTTTTCCCGGGCTCTTTCTTCACCATTTATAATGGCCCCCATGTATAGCTTATCACAGCATCAGCAACAACAACAACAACAACAACTACAACTATTACCTCCTTTGGTGACCCATCTTACGTCTAGTTTTCCTGCATCTGGTCCCGCAATCGCATTTAAATCATGGATAAGATCGATATCGGCATGTTGACGTGTACGGATATAGTTTGATACCTTATAAGTAAGGTCATGTTGGTATCACTAGGCATCAATACGAATTACAGGTGCTTCATTAGATTCTGCTGAATGTTAGAAGTTGCATATATCCGTGCACCAGGCCCACATTAATTGTCTCCAGGGAGTTGCTTTTCATCGGGATATTTATTCCATGTTGTTCCTGGTAGGTTTGTTAAAGCATCGGCGATATCACAGCCTACTTTTTTCCAACCGGACCATGCGCGACGACGGATTTCTCCTATAAGCGTGATCTTCTTTGCACCACATCAGAGACATGTTCCAGTAATCACATCTAATCCATTACATGTCTGATCTTGTGTTAGATTTGCTTTGAAAACATGATTGGTTTGTATTCTGTCTTTATTCAACGGCATCATGAAAAGGGAAAGTTGTTGATGTGTTCACCGTCATTGACCACTCTGCACAGGAAACACCCAAACCGTCCAAGCATGGTAATGGAAATTGAAGTTCTGTATTTCCAAAATCATTTCAGGCATAGGTTATTGGCCCTGCTGGATCAGGTAAAACACAACTGTTGTGAAATAAGATTCTAACATAGCTGAAATGGGATGGCTTGTATGTGATTGTGCCATCAGCAGATGATCAACCGTGTTATGATGTTATGAAATACTTTAAGAGTGCTAAGTAGAAGTAGTAGCACAACCATCATAGATTTCTTATCCATCAATGACGAAGTAACTACCATCTTGTCGTGTGCGACGATGAAATGTTTGAGTATAAAGTCAATCCCGCACAATTTGTTTTTCACGAGGCCGACTTAAAAACACAGATGTCATCTATTTGACTCAACGATACGCACATGCTCCTACAGTAATCAGTGACAACTGTAAAACGTTTATGATATTCTGTGGCACTAACGCGCATGACTTTGTAATTATTAGTTGGACTTGGTGGGCTACTGACCTTACGTGGGATGGATTTCGTGATCACAAAGGATCCTTATAATTTTCTCACCATAGATTTGACTGAGGAAAATATCGTGTGGGTGCGGACACGTCCATTTAACAATCACAAAGAATCCATTAAAATGTCTGCTAGGAATTGATTCAAAATGTGATTGAAGGCGTCTAAACTGTGGAAGATATTTTGCATCGCGACAATCTGCGCGAGACGATCTCACAGCAGTCTTTAGGTAAACATTGGCACCACTGATTAAGCTCTCAAAGGAAAGTGCTGAACGTGCCGAGGATATTTAAACGGTTACAAGAGTAAAAGCAGAAGAAGTGGCAGCGCTAACAAGTACAGTAGAAGAACCAGGTCCAGTTCGTAAGACAGCTAAGCTCACCAAGGGTATCAAAAAGCAGCAAGTGCAACCGCAGCGACTATTTGATACTTGCCACAGGCGATTGAGGAAGTCAAATAAATCGTTGGTGAAATTAAACATAGGACAATAGAGCAAACCATTAAAACTTTTATTGGAAAGATGCAACTACCACCGGATCACCACTAGATGATGAGAACACATAAGAAACATTTCAATGAATATGGTCGCCAGTGAATCTGAAAATCCCATATGTTCAGGTTTTTTATTCACCCTGGTTGGTAAAATCTTGTGATTGAAAACCCGACACAGAATATAAAACGTTATAGACCAAGTGGGCATACGGGGAATTTACTGGATTTAAACAAGCCTCTGGTCAGCCGTTTCAGTTTTATGAAGACATATTTGTTTTGACTTAATCCGGAGAACTTAATCAACAATATGAATCACTGAAAGATTCTAAGAAAAGCCTAAACGAGGCGGAAGAATTATCTAGGCCGAGGAAACCTCTTGCAACCACCGAAACACAAGAGGAAGGGTATGCAATATCACCTGAACCAGAATATTACGAGCTACTAAGAAAGAAATACGCGTATCATATGCAGGATAATGAGTACACCAATCTTAACAATATTCAAAAACATCGTGAATATTAGTTAGGAGAGATGATAAAAGAGCGACATATATCCGCACCTTAAAGCTAACCCAAAACCTATCTGCTGCACTACATCAGAGCAACAACCAAAGCAATTAGAAGGTTTTGGTAGACAGTGTGATCCTAACGACTTCCAAGATCGATTGCAAACACATGTAGGATCAATTCGTGCGGGTAACAACGAAACCTAAGTCATTAATGAGGCCACATGGATTTGCCAATGACTGGCCACCAATGACATCATGGACAGAAATACATATCAAGCACTGTTGTATGAAGTTGTTGAAGATATCATTAATATATAGGACGAACAAATTTCGTACACCGATTATGAGTTCTGAAACGTTTGCGTTTTACGTTAATGTATGTGCGATACAGCAGGTTGTTGGAAATACAACTCAGAACCTTACAATCTCAACAAAGAAACCTTAATTTAGTGTGTCTTCTTCTATACATGTTATCACTACTGAACCACGCACAGGTGAGATCGCTCTTGCATCGCTACGATAGTATTACCATTGGCCTAATATCCGATCACAACTGTTTTCTGGTCTTCCGGCGAACACTTCGTTTGTGTTTTCAGCAGACGCTGGTGTCACCTGGAAACCTATTAAACTTCCTGCCGGCACGCAAGAGATAGAATCATTCAATGAAGAAATTCCACGAAGAATCACACTGATGACCGCCAAAAATTCTAAAATCTCTATACGTGCTGATGACCCCACACTCACTTCTGCCATCCTAATAGAATCTTAAATGTATGCAGATGACATTGTGCGGTTGTCATTAAGATCTGTTTTAGCTTGACCTGACAACATTTGAGATGATAAACGATTTGTACGTATGGGATATCCTATCGCTCATGACATAGCAAACATTACCTCATAAACTCAGATTAATTTAACCTGTGACGCTGTCAGTTGTAGTTATGAAAGTAGGTCTCGAAGTACAGGCCTAATCATTTAGGGATATATAAAGTTTGGGTTGTCACTCACAGTCGAGCCAGGCGATTTGCTATCGATTATGCCTGTGGCACCTAAATACCTTTCATGTCAGAATAATCGGTTGACATATATTCGATTTACTCTTGTGGATAAAGTCGTGATCTGCATAGTGAAACACGTACTATAAAACTGTACATTAGAAATCAACCTAACATTTTAACACAGGTACATGTGAGACTTATGCGTATTGTTAACGCTAGAAAACCCTTTAATGCGATATATTATGGAACTAGCCTCATTGCATTTGTTCGTGGATTGTGTACAGACGCACAAAAATTACTCGGAGTTTTGCAATCGCGAGCTGCAATAATCGCCAAACAACCAGCAATGCAAGTCTTTGATAGCAACAAGCTCACTACTGTGGACCGGATGAAACAACTGGAATCGAGGGCGGCACAATGAAATAGATATCGGCCACGGCGATTCGTGACTTAAGTAGCGCGAAAAGCGTTTACGCTATCAATAATAGGAAAATTCAGGCAGCCGTTCCTAAAATCATTAATGAATCCGCTCAACAACGATTGTCAGATTTTTAGTAACTGCAAATCGGGGAATGAGAATTGGATTACAATTCACAGCTATAAAGGGTGTTAGACAAAACTAATATTGTATAAACAATGGCCCAGTTCAAAGTTTTAACGGATCCTGTATTTGACGTGGCTGCGCCTGTTTTAATAGATTGAAGTAAAATAAATTTTCAGTATTACCTCAACATGGTCTTACTGCACCAAAATATATGTACGTGGAGTTTCAAACTGTAAATGGAGGTGATAATCGAGAGCATAGTAAGATGACATTTCACACCTTAGGAATGACTGAAGTCTTTTTGAGGTTAAACGGCCATCACCAACCTTCTGAAGAAATTCAGCTTAACTATGCAGTAGACACTCCTCATATTACAAGCGCATGTCACAATCTGTAGTCATGTATGTACCGGCATCAAAACTTCGACACTGGCCTGCAGATTTGCCAACAAGACTTTCGTACACTATACACGATTTATTAATTTTCAAATGGAGTTGTTCAGGTTATCCGTAGATGGCATGTATTTTCATGCAAGTATAGTCCCCGCTGGTGCTAATTATAGATGTTATGCTGTCATACTTTCTGACAAGACTGTTGCTGAAAGGTGTTGGTGGCTGCGGCAAATACATAAACGAACGTGTTGTTTATATAAATTATGTCCTATCACGAAAAGGATGTCGAACTTATTAAAATTAGCTGGAAAACGAAATAAACGCTATTGAAAATGGTTGCGGAGTCACAATAAAATAGTCTGCAACAAAATTATCTGGAAATCACCCTGTGTGATTGACCCAAACACAACTCGCTCAACTTAATGCGGCCAAATAAAACAATATCTCACTGACATTAAAAATCATCAAAGTTAGAGGTGACACAAATGCACAAAACCGGTAAAATAGTTCCAGAAAATCCAGCATTGTTGGTAGCAGCGGCCAATACAGTTGCAAAGTCTGTTTCGTTTAGACTTGTCGGAACTTCATCCGAGTTGGCGGTGAAAAAGACTTGACGGTAGTATAAAAAGAAAGAGGCTTATATTACCAGAAACATGTCAAATAGCATCGGGCAGAAGCCTTCGATTACCCGGTCTCAGAAGGTTACGCCGTTGACCCGTCCATTGACCGATCTCGATTTACTCGCAATGACAGTAACAGTCAAACTATTTCGTGGTGTCTTTATGTGAAATGAACTTACATCAATCCTGACGCGCGTATGGGAAACCGGTACTGTCAAGCCTGGATCTGACAACAGACCTGGCATTCGTTAGGTTTGCAATCGTTTTGATACCACAATATTGTTGTATTTTGACTCGTGTGGACTTGAGCCACCAGTTGAAGTTGTTAATTATTTACCCAGGCGCGGACGACAACCACTGTTTTATTCGACTATACCAGTAGAAAGTCGTTTGGATGAACCACTATGTGGTCATCTTGTCCTTGAAGCGTTGCGTACACTGAAACGTTCTCCGACCCAGCAAAGACGTATTGATTTCACCTTGAAGGAAGTTCAATATTATACATACGAACGTTTCGCAGAGTGACGACTCAGTGCTGATGCAGATCTGTGCAGATTTGCCACCAAAGCGGATTTGTCTGAGTGTACTAGCCGTGTTTTTGTTTTTGTTGATCCAGGTGAGCCTGTGATTTTTGAAGATAAAAATGGTAAACTGCAGACGCCTGGTGTCGACATTTAATAATATTGTCAAGTTGGAAGAAGTTGTCGCAAAGACCCTGAATGAGGTCACTGAAAACAGGGGCATCAGGGACTGTGGTGTGTCGGTTGCGATAATCAGAAACTATGTTTGATAAAACTATTATTACAATACGACAATACGTGTATCACGATATTACTCATGTCCTCACACCTCCGCGTGTAGTAACTTCTATGGGTAGATTTAGTGGAATATTAACTGGAGAAAGATCTGAAAAATACTTTCCGTCACTGTCGGTGATTTGGTTAGCTACACCTAATCGCAGTATCTTAACGGTACGAGAGCCCAGATTGTATTTGTTTATTTTTAAAAGGATACAAAGATATGTGGTGTTCATTGACAATCGTGATAAATAATACACTGCACCTTAAATTAATAGCACATCTTTCAGACAAAATTACTAAAGAAAAGTGGTCTTCTTCTGGCTGCAATTGCGGCTACAACATCCATCGTAGATGCATCAATCGTGGTTATTGTCGGGGCTATATCGATAGCAAATTAATTTCGGAAATGGTGCATTCATCGAAATTATTGTCGGTGTCTCTGGCTATGCTTATCATCTATTGGTTCAACCTCCCATATAGCTTGATTGCCAAGTCATAGCGGACAGAGGCTTTGACGTGCATCAGCGTAGCAAAAGGGTATAAATGGCAAACCTGGCATCATGACACTACTAAGCTAACAAGGGTAGTGAATGAAGCAGGAATCGAGTCTGCCAGTGTAACTGAAATTGTGTTGCCATATACATTTTCTACTTTACGAAATATTATATGTGAAAGGAATGCTTAACTGCAGGTGGATTGAATTATATCAAAAGATGGAGAAATTGGGGTGAACTTTGATCGAACCTGCCCCTCCCCATTATATGTAGATAATGATTTGATGAATGTTACGTGTAATTAATCTATTTAAACTCTTGACAAAACTTTAATATTGACCTGACGCTCCCAATGAAGACATCAGCATGGCTACGTATTTTGTACGTTTTCACCAAAACTGAGAAGAGATTTTGATACTTACATTTCTTTTGAGGACCAGTCTTAAAATCTATTGCATCAAAAACAGCTCTGCCATCACACAAATATGCAGTCACTGAAATGATGTAGTCTGATTCCCACTTGAGGTTCGACAGTTTGCATCGGTTTTCTACCACGTTCGTCTGCATTATTATTTCTTCTGGACCACAGAAGTATGAAATTTCGTAATGATCATTCTGACGTGTTGCCACCCACTCTACATCTGCAGATATGTACCCTCCTTTCTGGACAAAAGTTACTTTTATTTCCATATACTTGAATGTTGCTGACATGTCCCTTCCAAAAAGATTTTGATCTGGAAAGGTGTTTAAGTGAATGTGAAACGTTTGGCATGGCTGAAATGATATCTTTAAAAATACTACAGAGAAATGGTTCAATTATTCTAAGATTATTTGCATTTACGTCAGATCCAGAACCTTTCTCCATTATTACTATGTTGAAACTCTAGACTTACATCATTGTGTTTATGCCATATGAACGTAATAGATTTTCGAATCGTATTCGTCTTTTTAGATCTGATACATAAAATATTCTGGAAACAAATAAAGATTAGTCAGGAAATGAATTTTCACAATACCCACTTTGAAAGAGTTATACGATTATAAAACCATTTTATCAGTTTAAAAACGCATTTATCCAAATGTTTAGTTCTGTAGATAGTTGTTCAAGGTCAGTTTATATTGCAAATTGTGGATTTAGCACATATCACAATAGGTGCATAGTTATTGAACAAATGTCCAGTTTGGTTTGCAAATGTATATATTTTGACTTCATTTACATCATGCAAGGTCAGTCACATTAATTATATATGTCATCATTAGCGAAGCATTCAAAGCTTAGTAATATTTTAAGTACGGAGCTTTTTGTTTCATATATGGTCATGAATCATAAAAACAGATTTTATTATTATTTCTATGATTATTATCATCAGGGGATTACTCAAGGATATAAAGTTCTCGAATTAGCAGGGATAGTGGTGCTTTGAATGCCGTAGGCATTACATAAAAACACGAAAGTACTTCTATTCTCAATCCAAGGAAATAAGAATGTTTACACATGTTAAAAAAGACCTTATAGGGTGTTACAAATGTTGCGACTGGCATGGATAGTTTGCGTTAGACGATTTGTGGCATAAAACAAATAACCCTAGTTGTCTATATGTGTAGTCAAGTATGATTGACATTTGGAACAAAATATATCGTTTGAAATCTATGACCAAATGCCTGCTTGTAGTTGAATTTTATATTCGTTCAGAAACAGTCGTTTTCCCTATAAAATATACAATTGTATTTACCATATTCCATACTATACTGCTGACAAAGTGAATGAGTTTCTGGATGGAAAGCACTGATAACATTCTATTTCTGGTTCATGTATTGTTCATTGCTTTATATGTTATGTTTTTGTGTATACAGCTATGGAATCATTGAGATTGTGTATTTCTAATATCATGTCTAACTAAATATAACTAACCTCGTCAGTAGACACTACAGGTTCTTAGGATGTATTTTGATGTATAATTCTCACATGTAAAGACTTGACATACATACTAATCCAAAAGATTAGGATATTCTAATGGGGAGGTACTATCAGGAACATGATTATACCAACTCGGCAGGTATATCTTGCCTAACCTATGTTTGTTCAGAACCATTTAGCTTTACTGTAAGTTCTTTTGTGTGCCAAATCCCATATATTTGAACAAAGCCGTAATGGGATACTTGTGCCAATAAAATTCAACAAACGATATGATTATTCATCGGAAGATACTTAAAATGTGTGGCTAAACTGTTTTGCATAAAAAAAAACTTTATTCAAGAAATTCAGGAGATATTTAAGTGGTAAGCCAACATAGCGTTTCAGTATTGAAAATACTTCTGTATCAGATGGTGGGAGTCGACAAACTCGATAAGGGAATGCACTGTAGTAGACGTTAACCTTCCAGGATATATGGATTAGTCCTGGGTATTTGTGTTGCCACAATGCCAGGTTATCTGTCATTTGCCTTATACTAGGGTTGCCACCCTGCAATAGTGGATTGGATTTTCTGAAGCTTGTTTATGGACTTTATACTCCACATATTTTGAATATTTTTAAAAGCATGGCGTTTTTTACGTTTAAATCTATTATTCATAATTGCATCGTTAAATTCAATGATTTATTTAGAGACTGAGTAATCGTTTCTATGAAATCAATACGAAGAATGTTAAAACTATTCACTAACCAAAGACTTGAAGTTCTTTATCGAACAGAGAAATGGTCTGCATGGCGTCGGCAATGATCTGGTCGATTTGTTCTTTTGACGAAAAGGTATTGCATTCTGTAGCTATTGCTAGCTCCCTGTAATTCGTGTTGCTGTATTTGATGGAATATAAGAGTCATATATAAGCTTACAACTATTATTTTAAAATTTACTATATATTAAATATTATTGTCTCTTATTACATGTGTAAATGATGCAACATCCAGACAAGTGATGCTTTGCTGTAAGATTATAAACATCGAAAACTTGCGCCTCCTAAAAGAAGGCGACAAGAGCAAAGCAAAAATATAAATCAGGCAAACAATTTTAACAGGCTTGCTCAATCATACGTTTCTGACCTAAATTAAATCCTTCTTGAAATCAAAACAATTGCAGAAGAATGAGTTTTCGAGTTTATTGTACAATATCAACCAATCTCTAAATTAAATGAAAAATTTTCTTGGACACTTTGTTTCACCTTTCTCAATGGCAAAGTGTCAAACAAAATTTGAGGTCATTGAATCTTTATTGAACATTTTTCTTATCTATCAAATTGTTAATGAGAAATACATTGCTTGCTTTTGGCCAGAGATAAAACCTATCAACAAACATTCATTGTCCAGTATCAAAAACACGAGCAGAAAAATAGGTGAGTAGCTTTGTCATATTTAAAGGCTTAAGAAGTGCCTGAATGAATGAAAACCGATCAATGGATGTTTCTTACACAGAAAAGTAGTTTGATTTAGCTCCATGCTATTATGAGCAAATTTAATTTCACATATAGTTTCGATGACACCTATTGTTACTTCAAAAGGTATGCACAGCTGAATGCAATGTGAGGAAAAATCCATTGTCCAAAGTTCAAATACAAACTCAGAATCTTGTTGGCCAAATACGTGTTGTATACGTACTGTCTTTTGTCAAGCTTTTATCATAAGCAATAAGTGTAATTGAGTATTACAGTGGTACAATATACTATTATTATCGAATCTTATTTATCAGTCTAAAATAATTTATTGCATATAATAGTTAGAACTGAGGTCCAAGGTCCAACAAAAACTCAAATTCTTGTACAGCTTTCTAAACTAACACTGCACAAACTATAGAAATGTCATAGAGAAAAACCAGCAATTGTTTTAAAGGATAGGAAACAAACACTTGGAAAAAGGGTTTGGTGAATTGTGTACAACGGTTTTAAAATATGCAGAATATTTGGATCATACATCTGCAGAGCAAAATGGTAAAGATGATTCAACCTATTTCATTGGTCGGCTTTGTAAGCCTATGTATGAACATGAGCGCCTCGATTCGACCGACGCTAGACTGGTCAAAGAGAATCTCTAGGAATTCGAAATCAGATCAATTTTCCATTTTAGCTACTTAGTCTGTAAATATAACAAGATTTTTAAGTCAACTCTTGCAGTAGCCATATTATATGTCGGATTGTCTCGGTTTTCACTTAGGAAAAAATAGAAGTCTTTAGATGAAAACTCCATGCCAATATAACAATCCATTCAGAGAGTAATGATAGCAAGATTTTCAAGATGGCCGTCATGGCATCCATATTGGAAGCACGACTTAACGCCATTTTCATTTCGAACTAACTAGGAATCATAAGACATCAGTCTGAGAAAATCTCATCTTGATATAGCCATCATATTTGGAAGAGGTGTGGATCACAGTAACGTCAAGCTTGTTATGTTGAGGGTTACTTTGCAGCATTATCATTTAGGACTGGCTAGATATAAAAAAATAATTCTTTTAATGAAAACCCTATGTTTAAATCACCCTCTATTTAAACAGAGTAGCTATACGAAGATGTTCAAGATTACCACCATGTTGGCCATAATGTACTCCGAACCGGCATCAGTTTTTAAGAAGACCACTGTATTGGCTGCCTGAGCAGCACTACTGTAATTTTGGACCAATTATCAAAATGGAAAGAAGATTATTAGTAAAACTTTATACCAGTCCTCCAAGTAGTTTAGAAGAGATAGTAGACACCGTCTTCTGATAACAAGATGGACAATGTACAGACAACAAACCATTTCATAATCTCCACCTCCATTAAATGACCAGCAGAAATAAAAAGCATATGAAAACCTGAAAAAATCTTTGCAAATCAGAAAGGAACCTTTAAATTGCGTCACTCTTAATAGTTAGCAATTTGAATTTTATAAGTATTACAATAAAACAATAGGTTGTAATACTTTAAGAAAACATAGAAAAATCTATTCCCAAAAGATAATAGGCAGAAAGGCTACAGATAATGCGAAATGATTACATAAGATTAATTGCATTTTACATAGAGTATTTGGAACAGTTTTAAATTGGTAATTAATTATGTGCAAAACTACTCAACAAAAATACCTTGTCCACCTCATCGGTGAGTAACAAATCAGCTGTGATGCATGCTGCACCGTATGAGTACACAACTGCTTAAGACAAGTGGTTAATAATGGTAACAAGTCTGTTACTTGATACTGTTTATAGAATGTATAAGAACAGTTTCTTCCTTTCTTTAATTAAGTAGATTAGATCTTCAATCGACGAAACTAATTAGTATCTGGTGAAGAAAAATGGAAACGTCTTTACAATATCCTCCTTGAGTGTAAAATGTAAAATTATCGTAAAATGAAAACGGAATTGACGTTTATATGCATACAAGAAGAAAACGTTTTATAAAAGCAGATACTTACACATTTTGGATATCGCTCTGCAGCTCCTTGAATTTCTAAAGTTTAAAGACCAAGACATTTTACAAAATTAGATAGGAATAAAGTATATTAAATGCAGCAACTCTGCATGTAGGCATGTAGGTATAAGGTTCATGCATGATGTACATGATTTAACAACATGAAAAAAGAGATAAGCATGGGATGAAAGGATATATTCCTCTTAATGTCGAATATGAAAATTGTCTATTTACTTACAATTTGTTCCATTTGAGAAGATAGAGAAGTTAAAGAGCAATAGGTTAACTCATGGAAAGGATTTTCAGCACATTCTTCAGAACGGTTCTTCAAAAAGGCAAGTTTAGACAATTTTCGACTAATTGTCAGAGTCAATCAAACGTGTTTCAAGTAAAGGTAGTGCATCGAATTTGGAAGTACAGAATACTTTATTGATTAAAATCATCTACATGGTAGATGACAACTCACCGAGAAGAATTTACTTGCATCTCCTTCTGTTAGCATGGATAAATTTGAGAGAGCTGCAAATTTGCTTTCGGTTGTATCTTTTTCATCTAGAAGTTGACATAAACAATTTTCAAGGGAACTGGTTATTATTTTCGTTTCCTCTTCTATCCCTTCTTCTGCTAATGCCTTTCTTCTGTCTAGTTCCTCTGCCATTTCCTCAAATTTATGAACAATTCCAATCTTTTTTCTTGAAACGTTTATCTGTTAAGAATATTGTATTAGTAAATTTTATAACTATCAAGTAATACAATTGTGTATCAATTTAGACTAGGTAGACATGAATATTTGGTTTAAATAAAGACCTATCGAATATTTAAATTTCATTGTAATGTTTTCAAATTAGTGCTTTCTCCGCTTGTGGGGAAAATGATCTTCTGCCTAAAATGAAAAACAAATATTACGTTTAAATGGTTGAAAAGAAATATGAGTCTATCTGTATTTAACCATTATTTGATAGAGTTTCATTATTCATTATCTAACGAACTATAAGGTATAATTTATGGATCAGACAAACTACCTTCCCTCAGAAAGGTGATAAAAGCCTGTCTTAAAGAACACGGGTATGCTTCAGTGCATGTTTCCAAATGAATTCCACTTGTTATCAAGTTCGTTTCATATTTTCACCCAAAGCAGGGGCGTATGCACTGCATTTGTGATAATCGTATTACAATGTATGCACATCATATACAAGTATAATGAAGAAACTATATTAGATGGTATAAAATATGAGATCAACCAGGTGATTTCTTGTTTCCAGTTCTGGAGAAATGTTTTACTTCTCAAGAACAATATCTGAGTGTATTTTTATTCCCGAGAAAGTTATACTCGAGTTTAGCAAAGTCTTCTCTAGTGAAGAAAGTTAGCAACAATCTATAAATAATATAAACATAATACACTTGATGATAACACCATATGCTTTTAAATATAAACTGTTGTTTAAGTATAAGTTAAGTTTGTTTCTTCTGCCAAAAGGGATCTGGAACCAGGAGGACGTTCTGTTTTACACACATATCTGACTAGATATAATAGAGCTTGAGATTGAGATCAATTTAATATTGAGACAGTGTGAAAGCTTTACCCGTATTTTCTTTAAACGACTGGTAACATCAGCATGTGTCTTCTCTATGTCCTGTTTTGTATCAAGAAGACTCACCAATATGCGCTTCAGCTCCTTCTAAAAAAACCAATTATATTTCAGTATCGTTAGTCTTTTACAAGCGAAAAGAACTTATTTGGTTTCAAACGGACATATTACAGTGTAAAAAGGTGCCAAAATGCATCCACTATATCACTATGCGTTATAATATTACACGTGAAGTATTTTTACAGCTTTGCTCTGTATTTATCCTGTTGCGACTCCATGGTCTTAAACTAATTATCAAAAAAGAGTCAAAACCAACAGTTCAGTAAAGCTCAAAAAATAATACATTTCTTTGAATACAAACTGAAAAGTTAAAAATAACTTTCAGTATTGTGAATTAAATCCCAAATAATACTAAGCGTTCTAAATCCCAAATAATACGAACTTTCTATCACAAGTCCAAATGTATATAATTCTGAATAACTTCCAGTGATGTTTCAAATGAATTCCAATATTGAATGTACTGACATATCAATAGCCTGGAAGGTGGAGATATCATACCAGTCATAATGTATCACAATCATATAATCTAAAACGTATTTGAATGAATGCTGAGTAATCCCAAGATAGTGATATAGTCAATGAAGTATTAATGAACTCTTTCTAATTCGAGTGAATAATTCAAATAAATAAATCCGCTCAAATAAATAAGACTGAATCCACTAAGATAGTTAAGGTAGGAATGAGCAATTCG
>JAECUM010021616.1:0-33251 GCA_016617855.1 Megalonaias nervosa | reverse complement strand
GCCTAGGTATATATATATGGGGGGGGGGAGGGTTTGAAGCTTCCGCCTAGGTACAAATAGACACCTGAGCAAAGTCACATTTTCTCTTACAAAAACATAATCTCGCTAGTTCGGTCCAGTGAAAGAGTCCCGCTTCTCCGACAAAATGTTACCTGTGAAAGTTAATGAAGGTTTACTGAGCTTCAGGCTGTCATCAAGGCACAATTTCAAGGTCTATACGTAAAATCAAAGCCATCACTTGACATGATTATTTCCTACTGAGTTGCTGATCAGCTTTTCGATGACTTGGACGTTGGTAATAATGATGGATAATGATGTTGTTGTTGGTCTTCTTGCTTCAAGTGATATTGCTAGAAGCAACGGGGTAGACAAGTTTTGGGGCTTTTTGGGGAGTTAGGGTTGGATACTTCAATGTTACTCGTAGATTCCAACGATCCAGCATATGAGACGCAACGGTGGATGCCAAATGCTCTTTTAACTATATATTTAATGGAAACAAAATTGCCACCGGACAACAAAAATACTAAAATGACAGACATGAGCTGGAGTTTTGCTGGAAAAGAAATTTAATTGTCTTTTCAAGAAAATGTATTCCTTAAAATCAAAGACAGCGTTCACGCTGCCTTTCTTTTTCGTTCTTTGCAAAATCGCTTGCTAATTTCTACTAAAGCTAGTCCTCGTTTCCTCGGACTAATGAAGTGGAATAATTATCATATACATACAACAAAGTGTCAATTTCAAATTTAGTTTCTTATCCAGTTAAATTCTGGTAAATGTTTGGAGAAGAATAATGACCAGACCGTATAAAAATGAGAAAGTTAATAATCCTTACCAATATTATCATCAACTCATCACCAAGAGGCATCGCAGAGAGAAGAAATTGATGGGGGTTCAGGAACTGAGGCTAGAAGCCTGCCAAGAGGGACTATTTTCGCGAGGCTCGTATGACCGAATCATACAAATACGTCTGCAAATTGGTAGTAACTAAGAGATAAATTAGAACTCCGTGTCTTTTGGCGCTTTTCGCACCTGCTTTAATAATAAAATGTGTGTATGGGGTCATTGTATTCTATTCTGTAGATGTAGGTGAGAGAGATGAAAATCCATTGCCAGCGAAAAGGGTCGTATCATATTACCAACACAGCAGGATTGCTGTCATTGGTGGAGTGACAAACAGAAAATAAGGCTGCAAAAGAACAAAATCGGAGTGAAACACAGGTGTGCATCGCATTAGATAAAGATTCCACTCAACTACAAATAAGAGTAAATGCCAAAACTGAAGACTTGGTCAAGGACGCAGTTTTATTCTATTGAGTCCCCTTTAAATTTTGAAGTCATCCTAAAAGCTGTCAGATATTAGTACAATGTGGAACTCGACAGAACACAGATTTTAGATTACATTTGGCTTTAAGATATAGCTCGGTGCTCTCATGTATGATTACTGTATGGACTACAATTTATACCAGATCCTGTACGGTGGATTGAAACATTATAAATTACCTTGACCTAAACGCTCGCTTCCGTTTCAAAACAATCTCACATCGGTTCTGGTAAATGGTCATTATTATAGTTACACATTATTCAGAGTTTCCTTGATATATCACTAACAATGTAGAACTTATATTTTCTTCACGTCAAAAGGAAATAATTCAAGGACAAGTTTAAATTTCATAAGAAAATAAAAGATAATTCATTAATGCAACATAAGACTAACTGTCTTCAGGTCGCAACATGTTTTCTTATACTTTGATTTCTCTATAGTTTTCAAGTACAAAAGACACAGCTAAGGCAATATGAAAATATTCTACAGTCATCTAACATTGACATCATTACTACACCTAGAAGTCATACTTAGAACATGCATTTAATATTTTTTATTCATACACAACAAACTGTAAAATATCGATTTCTTTGCGCAGTTGTTGTAATTTTTTATTAATAAAAACACGTCAATGATTTTTCTAGTAATTAGCAACAATAAGTGTAAAAGTTTGAATAAATTTAAATAAGTGAGATTAACGTTGAACAAAAATGCGTGATGAATATAATTAAAGTGAAAATGATGTAATCAAAAGTAAAAACAGTTAGACATCAACTTGTAAAAATGTAGCTATTCCTTCGTCAGCAGAATACCTATAAAATTTGTTCAGTGGTCTTGAGTCTGTAGCTGTAAATCAGAAAAGAATGTCACAGAAATATGCCTTGTTTATTATTATCTAAAATTCGACTATATATTATATATGTTTCTTATCAAATAGCCTAAGAAAATGTATGGCTGATTTGTAGTCCACAACAGGCACGCTTGCTTCTTATTACGACATTATAAATGGACTGCTCGCAACTTTTAACGGTTCATTGTGGCAGTTAACCAACAGCCACCCTCATTGCCATGAGTTATTTAAGACGTGAACTTTTGACCTTGGAAGCTAAGGATATAGAGCAAGAAATGATTTTAATTTGTACCAAATTACAACATAGGTTAGTATACTAACAAGTTTTGTATGATGATGACCGATGATGATGATGATATATATATATATATATATATATATATATATATATATATATATATATATATATATATATATATATATATATATATATATATATATATATATATATATATATAGTTAAGCCTTCTAGTTGAATAATAAATAATCATGACAATAATTATTCGTTGCACTTGGAAAAGTATCCGATTAAAAACAAAGATATCCGACTGTAATAATTATAAAAATGTATTTGTAAGAAAAGTATCCGATTCTAAGAATCAAAAGCCACAAGAACTTGGTCACATGAAGGACGCGAAAATTTTGGTAACCCGTTCCAAAGTGTCGATGATGGCCCCCTAAAGAAGATTTGTTAGCTTTATTGAATCTGAAGACATTATTTTAAAACATTTTTCAATGAAATATAGCAAGTTATCTTTCGGTGTCTTTGTTAGTAACGATCCTTATGATTTCTTCCCTGTATGTCTCTTTGAAGAACAGAGCTATAGTCTCGTGAATTTTCTTGTACCACCTAGATACTAATAAAATCCCCCTTGGAGTCAAGCCCCCAGCATCAGCATTCAAAGCCTTCACAAAGCATGTATTTATGGTGGGTGATTTTACAGCTTTTTTCAACAAGCATCGAGCAAGACCCAGACATTATGCAATGAACTCGATACGTTTGTCTTTAAAATTTAAGGGTCAAAAGTTCACATGTGGTTACAGAAATAACACTCACCGCGCTCAAATTCGAGAACTGCTAATCTTAAAGGTGAAATTCCCTCGAAACAATGCTTCTCGTAATCAGCTTAGGCTTAGTGGACTAGTCGAAACATTACTGCGCATACTAACATTGTTTCCTCCGCCAAAGATTACGATGGGGATGCTGAACATAACCATCAACATCCAGTCGTCGATTATATATATATATATATATATATATATATATATATATATATATATATATATATATGAAAAGAGTATATATATATATATATATATATATATATATAAAGAATACAAATCATATGGCGAATAACAGACCTTTCAAGTGCACTGGATCCAGCAAGGGATCACGTGTGTCAGGGATTAAGATAAATGCAATAAACTGACAACGAACAGTGCAAAACTAGTATCTAACTAGCCTGAGCGCTTTCGACTCTTAATAAGTCTTTTTTAAAGGCATATATAAAACACAGACAAGACAAACAAATAAAACAGAAAAACCGTAGTGTTTGCAAAACTTTACATGGCTGTTTCTACAGGAACTAAACCTTTAAATGTATTATGTTTCAATTAGTTTATATCAACTTGTTGCGGATACTGGAAAATATTTGTATTGACCTAGAAATCGATGAGCCATAACGACATCTGTTATTTTATGTACATTTATGTAAGCACAAATTATATCCCGGATATTTCATTGTTATAGTAGTAATTGTAGGCTATTAAACAAATTTAGAGAATTATTTAAAAGAAAATATGTCAGCTGAAAAAGATAATTTTATTTGTGCATGGCTGTCTTTTTCTAGTCTTCTTGGTTTAAACCGCTTGGTTTCAATGTTCTAAGGCGGCGTATCCAGTAAGATTCCTTTTCTTTCCTGGTTTCGGAACTTCAGTTGGAGTTGTTAGCAATTACAATAAGTGTTATATCACTGAAAGTGTGGCCAGGGGAGGAGAAGTGTTCTGCGACCGGGCTTCTGTATAGCTTCTTAGTCATGCAATCAGATCTATGAAAGTTGATCCTTTTGTGTAGCTTTTCAGTTTCTCCGACATACTGAAGGCTACAGATCTTACATGTGATGAGATAAATTACATTCTCTGTTTTGCAAGTTTTGTTTGTACCATGTGTGTTTAGTTTTTCTCTAGTCACTGTGCTAGAAAATGTCCTGGTCTCTATCATATGTTGACAGGTTTTGCATCTTTTATCGCCACAGGGGCCCGATTGACTAGGGTGGTCTTGATTAGTGATTGGCGTTAGTTTTGCCCTGACTAGGATGTCCTTGAGGTTTTTTGGTCTCCGGTAGGCTACTACAGGTTTGTTCGGAAGGATTAACTTTAGTGCGTCCGACGATTCCACGATGGGCCAGTTTTTCGCGATGATTTGACCTACTTTGGGGTTGTCTGGATGGTAGGTCAGGATAAATGGTATCCTATTAGCCTTTTCCTTCTTTCAATATTTTAGTAGGTCATCGGGGTTTGTTTGTTTAGCCCTTTGGGTTGTGTGTGTGTATATATATATATATATATATATATATATATATACACACACACACACACACACACACACACACACCGATATCAGCACCGATATCAGCTGTAAATCAGCTTTAAATTATCTTTAGTTCTTCGCTTAAAAACGGATAGTTATTACGTTAAAGGATCTCTACACAATTCCAATTCATTAAAAAATTGTGAAGAAATAAATATTGCATAGGAAGTATAAATACATTAATTGTACAATTTTTTTTTTAAATATTGAGTTAATGAAATGGAGTCCATGAAACTTAAAATAGACACTCCAAATTACTTTCATAGCTTTTATTACTACACGATGGAGTGTATAACACTCATGGTTGATTCGGATTAACCGTGGCGTTTATCTCCGCAAGCACGCGTCTACAGCATGATCAGCATCGATATGCTATACACATTTGCTGTCGTCTGTCTAGAAAATTGGCTGCAATAAAAAGGTTACATTTGAATGGCTCTTACTGCACGAGCAATCTGTATTTTATGCGTGCTCATTTTAGTCAAAGTTGCATTAAATGGCAGATAGTAACTATCCATGTAGTGGTTGCCTATACAAACACACGTAGATTCGTATGATGTTTGAACTATGGGTGTATACCATTTCTTGTAAATTGTATGCATTTTGGAATACTGCTCACTCTCTCTGAAACGTGACATATTGATCACCGGTACGCGGCGAGGTTTAGTAAGATTTGTTAATTCCATGTTTCACAAAAGCTGCCTTTGCTACAATCAATTCTAAAAAATCGTACGAGACGGCATGTTTCAATAGCGACACAGAGACTGCGTTGCGGTTTTCGATCAAAACTAGAACAACCAAGCAATGAGCATAGCCCAGTAGCCTTGACTGTCCCTAATGAAATCTAATTTAATTAGACATAGTATTGGTTAATTGTGTCTATAATAATCAATTAATAATTCTCAATTTCGTTTGATCTTTTCTGTTTCCATGCTAGTTTTAATACGTGTTTTTGTTCAACAAAGCTAACCTGGTATGATCTATATCGCATAGCTGAGACTATGGTGAAAAGCGTATAGAAAGTGTTAATTAATTAATTTATTAATTCACCACAATTATCTAGAAGGTGAACATTGCACGCTTGCGAAAAGGCAAATCATGTTGTCTATGTTGTGTGTTCTATTAATATTCCTAACAAACTGCAAAAGACATGTGATGGCAGATCTGGGTCTGTGCAATTTTCAGTTGGATATGACTTATAAGTGAGTAAAGACGGTAATTACCTCTTGAGTTAATTCGCCCACTCTTCAGTTATCAAGTCATCAGAGTAGGACATAAAAGTTAATGATTTAAAAATATGAAATTCATACGTAGATTGCATAACGTGTACTCCAATCTATTATTAGTATCGACATCAGTGTGAATTGCAGTGTAATCAGCGGCATTTTAACGACTGTGTAAATAGCTATGTTCGATTGATTTTTGTATTGTGGGAGAGATCATTATTTTTAAAATACACCCAAACAGATCAATAGGAATTGCGCATATGATTGACCTAAGTAATATAAATGACAAAAGTCTTTTGAAAAACGTTTGTTTTATCTCTTGTGAATATATTTTTGCGCATGTAAACATTATTTTTCATGGCAAGAAGTTTTACATTCTACAAGCGTATTTCCGTCCTTGATCATCATGTTTGTGATGTGATGTGATTATGATTTTTAACGTAGCTTTAACAATTTTTCAGTCATATCGCTACGATGTCTGCAGTGTGGCGGTTTATAGTGATGTCTAGCACTGGGGCATCATGCCGCAGACATGTAGCATGATGTCCCACCCAGTCACATTATCCTGACACCAGGCCGACCAGTCCTAACACTAACCTCTTAATGCTGAGCGCCAAGCGAGGCAGCTGTTAGTACCATTTTTGTAAGTCTTTGGTATGACTCGACCGGGGATCGAACCCACGACCTCCCGCATCCGTGGCGGACGCTCTAACCACCAGGCCACCGGAGCGGTCGACATCATGTTTGTTAGTATTGTTATTGGCTGTAGAAGTAGTGATATTAGTAGCATCAGTAGCAGTGATACTAGTAGTAGTAGTAGTAGTAGTAGTAGTAGCAGTACTGTTGATTATGACAGCCGTCAAAATTTTCACAACTTCGTAAAAGGTTAATTTTTATTGCGCTGAACAGGCAGCCCATACAGCCAGTTTCCAAGCCACGTAAATTCTGTCGTCGCTTCGTAGGTCATTAACTGATTTACCTGTTTCCTGCGGCTGCATTTTGGTCCCTCCCTTGTGCCACCGTCCGATAGCTCCGCGTGGACACAACCTGGTTCCATTTTTTGCACCTGTGAAGTAGAACAGGAGAGCTAGTTGCTTTGCTCTGTTTAACCTAATGACATGTAATGTCAGGTATTTAAAACCCCACCCGAACATTATATTAACTGTTTTGCTTGTTCTTCTTTTGATACTTTATATTCATATGTACAAAGAGCAAAATGAAATTATATTAATATTATACCGCAACATATATTTTCATGCCTACCCAATCTATTCATTCATCAATCGATCCATCCCCAAAACTAACGCAAGAATTGTTTCAAGTACACCCCATTTTTAGAATCATTCTAATTGTATAACATTTAAAAATTCTAAAGACAACCAAGACACTGTGTTGACATTAGAGAGCCTGTTGACAAAAATAGGAAGTGTTGATACTGAAGTCTACAATTTTCTTGCTATACTATCGATGTTATAGGCAAGGAAACTTTGAGTGGGATGCCTACACTCGGGCAAGATATTTATCAGCGAGGACCAGTACACATAAAACACTTAATCAACAAAAGGAGAAAATATTTAATGGACTTGAGAAATTACTTAAAGTTCAGACATAAAACAAATACTCTTGATAAATTCACGTAAAGTTCAGACATAAAACAAACGCGCTTCTGAAAATCGTAGGATGATTCGCAGTCTTACAAAGTAATTCATATACTTAGCACATTCACATACCCTAGTAGATAAGAAAAAGATGTTTGTTTATTTTGGGTTTTTTGTTGTTTTTTTTTTTGTTTTTTGTTTTTTTTAAATTTTAATTCGAAATTTTGCGGAAAGTTGGATTTGGCCCTAATATGTATCACAACATTCTATTTCGAAAACACGTTGTTAATATCATTAAAATCTCAACAAAAAAATTCCGGGAATATCCGTACATTAATTTCTGATGGAAACTACCTACTTACCACTTGATAAAAAATTTACCGCGGTGGAGAGAGAGAGAGAGAGAGAGAGAGAGAGAGAGAGAGAGAGAGAGAGAGAGATTGCAAATATACTATATACATTCAGCACGACTGCAAATAAATCATGCAACACATTGCTATAAACGACAGCATATTAAGCAGAGGTTGTATATTTATTGTTACTTGTTAATATGTGCTAAAAATAAATTAATATGAGCACTTTCACCCTTTGCGTATTATTGTAAGGGCCGAAAGCTTTTATATATGATAATAAAACTTTGTCCCCAGTCATAAGCAAATTTATCTTGGTTAATATCCAAGTAGAAATACCGTCAATGGAGAATCACTACTCAATTACATCTGGAATAATAGTCACAATGCCATTGCTTAATCTACATGAGATTCAAGAAAATGAATATAACAATGAATAGAAATCAGTATTTCTGGAAGAAAAAATAATATATTTATTATTAACTATTGAGATTGAAGAATGAAACACTGATCCCTTGAACAATCAGTAAGTATTATAGCAAAAACCTTGTAATTTAGAATGGAATCCTAAGATAAATCAACATGGTTCCAGCAATTATAGGTTCTTCGCTTATTATAACCGATCACATTCCGATAGATCGAAGTAACACCACATTATAGAATAAATTTAGTCCTTGTGAATCCAGGATTTGACCCCTGGCGCCGTTATGTGCTCCTATGTTAAGTGACTATGTGATTCGTTTCCTTCACTATTTTTATAATTACTTGCTAACGAAATATCATTAAGTAATTAGAGGCTAGACTTTGCTACATAAATGAAGAGTAAAAAATAAGTTCTCCTAATATTCATTTAAAAAAGAACAAGAAAAACTAAAAAGCCGTTAAATATCACTGAGTTAAACCGTCTAGAATGACGTTCTAATTTACAAACATAACGTATTAACAAATATATGAATAGTTAAATCATTAAATAGTATCGTCCAACATGATAGGTGTGTTTGTTGTTTCATTTTGTATGTTTGTTTAGACATACGATCCATTGCTAGCATGCTGAGGAACTGGATTAAAAAAATGTTCTGTTTCCATGGTCACATGCATGTAATTCATTATATAGTTGATTCCATGGTCGTCATACACGTGTAATTTATTATATTGTTGATTCCATGGTCGTACGCATGTAATTTATTATATTGTTGATTCCATGACTGTACGCATGTAATTTATTATATAGTTGATTTCATGATTGTACGCATGTAATTAATTATATAGTTGACTCCATGACTGTATGCATGTAATTTATTATATAATTGATTTCATGGTCGTACGCATGTAATTTATTATATTGTTGATTCCATGGTCATACACATGTAATTTATTATATAGTTGATTCCATGATTGTACGCATGTAATTTATTATATAGTTGATTCCGTGGAAATAAGCATGTAATTTATTATATATTTGATTCATTTGTCGCATGCATATAATTAATTATATAGTTGACTCCATGGTTGTACGCATGTACTTAATTATATTCATGTAGTTGATTCCATGGTCGTACGCATGTAATTTATTATATAGTTGATTCCATGGTCGTAAACATGTAATTCATGATATAGTTCATTACAATTTATCTGGAACCTCTGTGGCTCAATTGGTAGGAGAGCGTCGAACTCGTAATCTAAGGGTCGCGGGTTCAATACAAGCCTGGGCCAGCGCTTGTCGGCTGCCACAATATGTCCATGTTAAAGGCACTTAGCAACCGTTTCATCGGCATGATGCAGTCAAAAATTCAAAAGCAAAAAGATACAATTTACCTTGTAAATGCAAAAAGCGAAGTTTAAAGCTATCTGCTTTTGGGGAGTTTTCATCACGTTATAGAACTATCCAAGACTGCTCATTTCAAACAAAATATAATTCGTCATTATTATACCTTATTATCATTTGCATGGGTTTATTGTTTGTTTTGTTTTTGTTTTTGTTTTGTTTTTTTGTGTTTCTTTTTCGGGGTGGGGGTGGGGTGACTAATAAGATTATGCCGTCGATATTCATGTACAAGTCGGATCCAACTGCAAACCACATAGTCCGAGATCTGCTGTTGCATAAACAAATCAAGCATCTCGTTAAAACGGGATTTTTCTTTGGAAAGTACAGCATTGATGAAATTTTAAAATTTATATAGTTCAGATGATACAGGAAAAGTCTACTGTGCCGGATAGTTTGATGCCAGTATCTTAGCTTAAAATACACAACCACAAGTAAAAAAATCATTCGAAATTTGTGAATTTTCTTCAAAAAGATTCATTTCAAAGAGACCAATACGGGGCCCCGGGTGTCCGAATGGTCTGAGGCGCTCGCTTTTACATACATCTCACCTCTGTCTGCGTGGGCTAGAATCTCAAGCTCGGCCAGTGAATACGCGAGAAAGTTTGTCAGTAGCTTCGCATACCAACTGTAGTACAGTACATTTCAAGATATTGACTAAGTATGGAATCATTGGGCCTAAATACTAATTGGTTTTTAATTACAAATTAAAATTCTGTTAGTAGACGTATAAGTGTTTAAAAACTATTTCTGCTAGCTTTTTCCTAGGGAACTAATTAACGGGAATAGACAATAGCTATCGGTATTATGAACGTTTCTTTTATAGGCTGGTGTTGTATTTCTTTATTTCATGTTTGGTCGTGAATTATTGAATCTTCCAAGAGAAATACATTTAATCATCAACTGGTGTGAATTACCCACCAAAATAATTGGACAGCCGTCTATAGACATCGATAACGTTACGACCAGGAAATTTAATCTGCCATTTCAACATTTGTTTGGTCTAGTGGAAAGTATGACCACCTGCCATGCAGGAGAATCAGGTTTAAATCCCCCAGTTTTCTTAGTCTTTATGTTTTCCTTCAATTTATTTGTTTCTTTGCTTCTATTTATCTTGAATTCGGAAGGAGAATTGTGTTGCCACTAGTATTTTATGTGCGAATATACACAACACACAACACAGCAGCTGACATTATCACAGGATAGCGTAAGAAAACGTCCACTTCAATATGTTATACATATTTCTAGCCAGTACGTATAAGCATAAAAAATTGCTTACTCCGAGTGAATAACGGACGCATTTGATTTAGTGAAAATACTGAGATTTTAGCCCATTCGATGAAACGTATCTGTTATTCACTCGACACCAGCAAATGTCATTTGCATAGTACCCATTTTTCCATTACTGCGGAATAGCCCACATTGGACTGATTGACTAAACTTTAATGCCCAGGGCAGAACAAGTAACTTCATAACCTTTGCGTGAACGACATCCACTCTTGCAGGTTTGATGCTGCTTACCGGTATATTTTGATCCAGAACATTTTGATCTGTTACTTGAATGGAGGACAAAGGCATCGGTGGAGTTGCCGGTGGAGGAAGTAGGTCAGGATTATTGTGAATACTAGATATCCTGGAAATATTTGTATTGAATGCATTAGACTGCTCTCATGAATAATGAGAGAATGGACCATTTAATACTGTTGGAAGCGTGGGGTGATCTTTGTTTTTTATTTTGGCGATGGCCTTAGTTATACGTCACAATTTACCTGAGGGTATTGATTTATCACGTAGTGTATTGATGTATCACACAGGACATTGCTTTATCACATAGGATATTGATATATCACATAAAGTATTGATGTATCACTTAGAGTATCGATGTATGATTTAAGGTATTGATGTATCACTTAGGGTACTGATGTATTGCTATATCAAATAGGGTATTGATGTATCACATTGAGCAGTGATGTATCACATAGGTTAAGGCTTGCTTCACGGATAAGATTAATTTAAATGCATGTTTCTTTCAAAGTTTTCCAGTGCACCTCTAATTCAGAAGGCAGTTTTTTTTTAATTGATGTATTCGATCCCTTTCGAATGATTATCTTTATATACGGCAACAATTTTTTGAAGCATTAAAACGTTACACGTTCAGATCATAAATAAACTTATTAATGTGAAAGTTTCATAACAGTATTCCCATCACAAGATTACTCCGGTCATGAGTTAATAAAATGAAGCCTTTGCAGTACTTTGATCAGCGTTTTTGAAGTTCCTGTTGGTTTTCTATATCAGCCGTGTAGGTCCTAAAAGCTAGCTCAACCAGTATTCAACACTGTCACTATGAAAAGGTGATTGAAATGAATAAGTGTTATCAAGGGATTAGTTCCAAGTTATGATTAAATGAATACTTGTTACCTTGTATCATTGTACAGTTTAAATAAGGTTACTATGATACAAATTAAAATAAGGTTACTATGATACAATTTAAATAAGGTTACTATTATACAATTTAAAATAAGGTTACTATGATACAGTTAAAATAAGGTTACTATGATACAATTTAAATAAGGTTACTATTATACAATTTAAAATAAGGTTACTATGATACAATTTAAAATAAGGTTACTATGATACAATTGAAAATAACGTTACTATGATACAATTGAAAATAAGGTTACTATAGCGAAATTTGGATAGGATAGTATTTAATGACTTGAAAATGACACCAGTTATTATAAAATATTAGTGGCATATTTTTTTCAGTTTTATTTCCAGATTTTCCCAGTAATAATATTGCTAATAAAATAAGCCAATTATTAATCAGCTCTTAGTGTGTGAACGGGAACTACTGTCATAAGACAAGTCAGTGAAAAGTCTGAGCCTCTCTCTCTCTCTCTCTCTCTCTCTCTCTCTCTCTCTCTCTATATATATATATATATAGTATATATATATATATATATATATATATATATATATATATATATATATATATATATATATATTTAACAATGCAACAAGTGTTTTTGTTGTATTGTAACATACTCTGTTAATTTACGTTTCTCGTGGTGTTGTGATATTGACATTTTCTTCAGTACACATACATACATACATACATACATACACACACACACACACACACACACATACATACATACATACATACATACATACATACATACATGTGTATGATTAGTGTGCAGTGATTTTAGAACAAAGCGGTGGAAATATTTAATTATTACAGTTAAATGTTTAAGTACAGAACTAAGTTACCACTAAATTAAACTATTTAATTGACCTGACCAACAAATGTCAGAACATATGACATTTCAGCTAAAAGTTTATCTATTTAAAAATTTATATTTGTATGCCTTTATCAATGAATATGCTTGTGCCATTCATTGACTAAGAAGAGGTGCGAATCTAACGATAAATGTCCATGATGTTACTTTGCTTAGCAACTTTATGGTTATTGCTTCTTAAGAGAACGGAGACTTGCCATTCCAATTAATAGCGAGAAACCTCGTGCAAAATAGTGTGGAAAAACCGCTGAAAGAATATTCAAAGTTTATGCACGAATAACGTTTCATCCATCCCTAACAAGAAATGTCGACTAAGTTTAGATAAGACTGCCAATCTCGAAAGATAACACCGATAGCTGATACTTTATGCGGGGTCACGTGCATTCCAATACGCCTTTTAATGAAAAGAAAACATGTTTGTTTACCAGTACAATTACCATTATGGAGCCAATATCCACGAAGTAGAAGGCAGCGTAACCCAGAAAATCAGACCAAAAGGAGAGTGAAGATTTATTGCCCGGTTTTCAACGTATTGAATCTTTGCTGTTAGCGATTCGCATGGAGAATAAAATGAAAATGTACATAAAAAAAAAAAAAAATCAGAGAGTCCGACATTTTCATCAGTTCATTAGTTCAGGTAAATTTCTGTTAAAAATATCAAGTCACTAGTAATGCTCTTCAACATTCCCAAAACCATTTGGCATCAAATGAAACTCATATTGTCTTTAATACTTAGAGATATCATGTAATTTTAATTCGAACTAAGTTAGCATTTCAAAACCAATAATTGCTTTCTTTATCCTTTAACCTTTAAACCACGGAAAATGAAAGGGGAGAAAACTTTAACTGGTTCATGTGGCCTCCATTTCACCAATTATTGATTAATGTGATCAATTAATAGTATCAATTATTTATTATTTAAACTAAGAATTGTACTAATCATTGATTTGAATACTGGCGTGTAAGTTAGTGGTTAAAAATTATGGAAGGTCATTGAAATCTTTATTTCAGTTTACGTAACCTGTAAAGAAAATCTAACATCGCCCATGCTGTTTCACTTCATATTTTTAAATATTTTTATCAGCGAAATTATTTTTCCGTAAGGACATCATAAGCTGTGCTTTTAAACAAAAATAACCTATCGTAAAAGCTTGTAAGACTTTAACCTTGTGATGATTTTAACACGAAGAAACAGCCAGGTACGTCTCAGAATTACTGTGTATAATATATGTATACGCACGCCATTTTATATGGACAAAAACATTATGCTCAATCAACATAATAAATGAAGCATTATATTTTAATCAATTGGAAGTGAAGCATGTTAGATTAATATTCATACACTGAAGTATGTTACATTAACAGTCATACACTGTACGATCAACGTGTTCTATGCCAATAGCAATCGGCATACTTTTTAAGGGGACTGGTAACACGTCATGCACAGATGTAATACAACCTTCAAAAATTTAGTGTTTGTCTGCACTCGCTGCTTGATGTTCCAAAAGTTTATATTAGATTAAAGCAATATTACAAATACTATGTCAAAGTACAAAAAGTATTTCTACAATTTTTAATCGTGCTTCTTTTGCGTTTTGGGACGATGGTAGGTTTTAAGGTAAGAAGATTGGCTAATTCGAAAATAATCAACATATCTTTAAATATAATTTATTATTTGTCAATGAAAAAGGCATGAAAGTTCATTTTGGTCATAAAAAGAAACAGAGATATGAAAACTGACTTATAAACTAGATTCAAAGACTTTGATCAAATTAAAATATGATGAAACAAATAAAAAAATTTCCACAAAAAAAAAAAAAAACCAAACAAATTTCATAATACTAATTAGCATATTTCTTGAAGTCTTGATATAACATATGGACATATGAACTAGGGAACAGTGCCATAGTCTTTGTGTTATACGTTTTATTTGCAGTCACACAAATTTGAAATATTTTTAATACATCTCTTTGATATATTCGTCAAAATCTCATTAAAACATGTACAAACAATTTACAGAAATATTCTTAAACGATTAAAAAAAACATATACCTAGTTGTATAATGAAAAAATAAAGTATTTACATAAAAATGATCATGTGACTTAAGATTTAAACTGTTCAAATTTCCATTTTGAACAATTTCTTTCCCTTTGAATAAACATTCTGGGTTATGATTACGTTTGTATATGATTTATTTAACTATTAGATTTAATAATATTTGTACATAGCTATTCAGTGAAAGAGAGATTTCATCAAGTGTCAAATACATTAATGTCCCAGACATTTTATCAAACATCACTTTCTTTCTAAAAATAGACGAATGTGTTTATTTATTTTTTGTTTCTTTTATAACTGTATTTTATAGCAAAATCCAGCGTTTCTATATCTTAATAACTGGCGCATTAGTCGATGGTAGACTATGAATTTATAGTTTTATCTGCATTTATATTAAGTAAACTAACTTTTGTTTATTATGAAAGTTCAGCTATGGATTGAAACAAGTTGCACAATATTGCCTTGTGAAAGAACAGCGATCGAAACAGTCTAACTGGTTGGAAATCTCGGGATTTTTTTTTTCTCCAACGCTCAACGTCTCTTGATTTCATGAGAAACCTCCTGTTGACGAAATATTTAACTTACACAAAGAAAATATGTATTTTGATGTGCAAGCGTGCATTGTATTATACCCGTGGTGAATGTCTGCATGTAAAGCGTGGAATGTTTGTTTTCATAATGGATATTTATTATATATTTCATGATAAGACAGTAAAATATTTCAGAGAAAGAAAAACGATATACCACTTTTATCGCCACAGTGGGAATGACTTTTGGAAGTACTTTCTTTTCATAATTAGGAAATATACCAGGCTTTATGTATGTTATTAAAATCTATTTTTCCATATTTAAGTCTACATATTTTTCCTTCTGCTGCTGCTCTCTCTCTCTCTCTCTCTCTCTCTCTCTCTCTCTCTCTCTCTCTCTCTCTCTCTCTCTCTCTCTCAGGTTGAACAGATTTAAAGATATGTCAAGACAGACTGTAGACCCGCCCAATATATACTTATTTAATCAGTAGGAAGGCGACACAAAAATGCATATCAACGAAGTCCAAGCAAAAAAAAAAAAAACCCGTAGGCTTCAAGTTTTAACTTTTTTAGCTAGTTTTTCGCATGAATCGTGTAGATTATTAATGACTGAATTTACATGAACAGTTATATACGACATTCGGCCATGCAATTAGTATCGTAAGTCATTGACACTCTACGACAAACGGATACGTTTTTAGGGGAAAAAATCGATTGTTTAAACATAGCAATTGAATTGTTTAAGTAGCGATTCAAACTCTCAACATTATCAACATCATGTTTTGAAAACAGTGGAGAATTTGGGCATTAACGAATGTTGATTACAAACTGAAATTATGCGACAGTCGAAATTTGGGTGCATCGTCTTTTACCGAACTAGACTGTTTGAACTAAGAAAGGAACAAAGTAAAGAACCAAAATCCATACCAGTTAAATTTAAAATAGTTTATTTGAAGATGTTACGATCTGAAATCTGTCGGATTTGGCCGCTATTGAACAGCACATACACCCCAGCGATGTTCACTGTTACAAATCCGCGCAATGTAACGTGTTAACGAAAATAAAAATCTCTTCATTTTCGTTTGAAAGCAGCCATTAATTTGACAAAGCACGTTACTTGTACAAGCTAAATTCGTCAAAGGTCCTAATTTTCTTTGCTAAATTTTGGATTTTCCTTTTATTCATGTAGTAATACATCCGTTAATCGCAATGGCACAGAAATGGAGACAAGAATCCATTCAAATCGACGGATTTTGCTTGACAGAATACTTGATAATAAGAAAATGTAGCTTTATAGGGAGTAGATTTAATGAAACATTTCACTTGCGACGCAGAAATATTTTTAATGTCAAGAGTGGCGAAATAGCCACTCGTGGAAATACAAATTTGTCCTCTTTACCAGTTAAATATTTCCTTATGTCCACTTAAAAAAAAGTAGATATCCTGCAGACCTCATGCCACGTTGGTTTTGAAATAGAGTTCTAGGGATCAAACATCCAAACCAATAGCGATATAGCATTCCTTATATTTTAATATTTCGCAGTCAATAAATTTACCTATCAACGCAACCTCTCTACCTACCAACCTACCTACCTACATACGTATATACATACATACATGTTTGAAAGCTTGTAGTACTTTTTCTTCTACTGATGACCTCAAGTACCGTTGGTCTCTCTTTTCTTTCAACATTCTCGAAGCTTCAGTCAAAGTAGAGTTTTCTGTTAAAAATTCCAAACGTAACATTTCAGTCTTCGAGTTTAGATCCTTGAAACTCGGTCCACCAGAATAAGTATATCAGCATTCAAGAAACCACAATGGATAGTTCAAAACAGTAGAGACACTTGAGAGAGAGTTGAGTTGTGAGACACCTCTACGGGTGTATCTACTTCCTCGTTGTACCAAGGTGCGATCAAACGGTTTCATATTCTGAAATATAAAGGTATGTCTTCCATTCAAATTTGATAATTGCTGGTAAACAAACGGACTCCCGTCTGTCGGACTTACTCGCTCTTTTGTATTAAAGAAGAAAAGGGAGGCGTGCTAGTACGCCTTTGTACCAAGATACCCCCCTAGCCCTACGTCTCAGCAAACATGACGTATAAAAGCTATACCGCATTTTTGGAGAGAGAAATGTTGACAATCACGACTTGATCGGCCAGCACTATAGCAAACCTATCATTAGAACGTAGTGTCAAAGAATTGTGTGAACTATTCTTTTGACTTTTCATTCAACTCTAGTGAAGTAATCTGGATAAAAGTCACTCACAAAAGCATCGATGATCTTTTAACCATCGCGTGTCTCTTTTATACTCGAAAAGCAGTTCTTCGTATTGAAAGCCTGGTGGATGCAAGAAAGAATGCACTATTCAAGTCTACGTAGTGCCACATTGTATTAAAGGTTGGGGATTTTACAAATATCGGTTTCTGTGTAGAAGAAAATTTGAACAGCGTGGTAGTCTGCTTATGACTATGAGTTAGCCTTGAGTTTTTCTAGGGGGAAAATTATTTAGACGTAATATTTGCTAGAGACAGTTAAATCAGAATGCAGACTGACAATGGCGCCCTCACTTAACGGCAGAAGTTTCGTCAAGACGACCTTGTTATTAACTATGTTCTCAAAATTGTATAAAACAACTGTTCGACTCAATATTCCAAACAGTAAACTTTGACAAAGAATTCCACTCGATCCGTACAAACATATAACATTTTAAAGAATGATAATGAATATGTTTTTCTAATAACTACCTGTAGCAAGGTAGACTACATACAGATTACACATTTGACCAGCAAGTTAGACTATTGCACAGATTACACATTTGATTGTAGCAAGTAGACCACTGTACAGATTACATATCTGACTACATACATATAGACTACATACATAGACTACATACATAGACTACATACATATAGACTACATACAGATTACACATTTGACCAGCAAGTTAGACTATTGCACAGATTACACATTTGATTGTAGCAAGTAGACCACTGTACAGATTACATATTTGACAGCAGCAAGTTAGACCATTGTATAGATTACACATTTGACTGTAGCAAGGTAGACCATTATACAGATTACACGTTTGACTGTAGCAATGTAGACCATTGTACAGATTACACATTTGACTGAAGGGTAAGATGAACATGTCTTGCAAGTAATTGGATGCGCTCAACATTAAGGCATAACTGTTCTTTTTCTAATTATTCTGTGGAACGATGATTAGAGGTACAATGACGCATAATATCGAAACGACAACTGCCAAAATGAATATACACTATTGGTGGAAAAACCTTCACTATATATTTTTGGCAAGAGATAGGCTTTCGTAATTATTTCCCTTGACATTGTTACGCGTAATCCATTCGTGTCAAATATGTGGAAGAAAATGCTGTAAATAAACAAAGAATGGATCATATTCAACAATTGAAGGTAGACATCAGAGAGATAATAATAACTGGTAGTCATAAACAACAAAGAAAACAGGTTTATAATACCAGTATAATGTTCTCTTTGTGAGAAATGTAGGTTGGAATATATCTGTAAAACTACGTGACTGAATTGTTTGCGGAATTGCAATCGAAGGTTTGAAACGCTTGATAAAGCTTTTGTAATTATAGAAGCAATGCAAAATACATTTATTCAGTTTCATTTTTGCTAGACCGAATAAAGATGAATTTTGACCGAAGTATTACAAGTCTACCTAACAAAAAGAGTTTTTAAGTCACCTTACAATATGATTTTCACATCATATTTTCTTTCAAGTAAATTGCACATGAAAAAGTCGATGTTTATCAAAGTCTGGAAAAATAGAATTATATTTATTATGGTATGGTTCGGCACACGATTAATAAACACACACACACACACACACACACACACACACACACACACACGTACATACATACACGCATGCATACATAAAGTCTACAATCGTTAGTAAAAGTTCTACCAACAACTAATTGTCGAGTCACAAGGCCATCATAACCTACCGCCTTTATATTATTATGAAATACTAGATAGTGTTAAGAACGAACTCTTCTCCATTGAAATCAAACAATCGTTGGAATTGGCAACCTTTAAAGACATATTATAAGATAAAAGGTACGTTATTGAGGTCAATTTCCCTTAATTGGAAGATCACGTGAAAGGGGTACAATTTATTTAGATTAGATTAAATGCAATTATAAAACTTGCACAATGACAATGCATATGAAACTTGCACAATGGCATTGCATATGAAACTTGCACAATGACAATGAATATGAGACTTGCACAATGACAATGCATATGAGACTTGCACAATGACAATGCATACGAAACTTGCACAATGACAATGCATATTAAACTTGTACAATGGCAATGCATATGAAACTTGCACAATGACAATGCATATGAAACTTGCACAATGGAAATGCATATGAAACTTGCACCATGGCATTGCATATGAAACTTGCAAAATGGCATTGCAAATGAAGCTTGCACTGAAAAGATAATTATTATTGTTCTTAAGAATTTCAAATAAAGAAGACTTTTCCACTTTTGATTCCTTGCAAACATTGATCGATATCGAACTATTGCATTAAACGATCTGTGTGTATTTGCAGTATTTTTATATAGATTCGGTTGTTTAACGAAAATTATGTCCACCTTTACATCGTGTGACACATTTAAAATACATTTGCATTTATATGGTGTCGTTACAAGATTCGCACAAAGGATGAAGGGGTAGTCTTACGCAAACTGAATCAAACGTACGAAATAATGGCTTTGATTTGGAACTTTCTTTTTATATTAATTGTGCTATATGCAGCTGAAAAAGTTATTGCAATAAAATGCATAATCCTTTCAATTTCATACTGAAAACTTCAGATGCTTCCGTTTTCTCTCTTTTTGTCACGTATCATCAGCAGTGTTACCGGTATTGATTTGCATCTTTTACATGTAAAGTCACCGCCGCATACAATGCGTCTCCAGCATGTAAGGTGGAAATGCTGGTATTGAAAACGGAAGAAAGGAACAGTCACGCACAATAGTCCGATTTCTATCATAGTTCCTCGACGCCGTTTGTGTCCGTTTTGCTTCACACTCACAAGATGGAGCAGCATAGGGATCGCTCTGTGTGCCCATTTTATCAAGAAAGGATGGGAGGAGTGGCATTGTTATTAAGAATTGGGCGGTGAATAAGTTGAAAATTGGATGCGCGAAAAAAAAGACAGGCATAACGTGGCTGTTCAATACGCCATTAAAACACGAACAAGTGTCTCAGCATGAATAATCTAGAATGAAAGGCGACGCGTCGTAGGTCTCCGGCTGCCGTTCTTTCTCAGAATGGATGTCCGCGTTTATTTTGTTCGCCGCCCGGTTGGTGAAGTGATGTATTGATATTGGTATTCATCGATTGTCCTACAACTTCATCAAACGTGAATCTAGAGACATCTTAAGTACGACATACGGTCTAACTGGAACGGGCAAAGACGGTACTGGTAAGGACAGGTGGGAATCGTAGGGGATTTTCGTTTACATATATAGTTTTATTTTGGTTTGTTTGATTTCGTTATGTTCTACTTTTGAAGTTGCAAATAAAGCATCTTTTGTTTCACAATTACGAATGAAAAGTATAAAATATAGATTTTGGATGAATATTTTTCTGAACATACAATGTAAAAAAGTAAAGTAATGGGGAAATATATCGCAAAATACTATAAATTAAGTGACACAATTCGTCCTATATCCTGCACGAGAATTATTCATTCCCTATTTTGCAAAGAAAGATAATATTTGATGGCTTTGTACTGTTTGTGAGGTGAAGACGCGAATCAATTTATTTGCATATTTCTACATTTTCACATTTTCACATTTTCAAATTAGTCCAGGATCCTTACTGATTCAAAAAACATTATCAGCAATTTTCCATCTCTGGGACTATCCTTGACGCTTTAGAAAATTGTAAACCATATGTGTTTATATATCAGAAGAAACTACACATTCCCCTTACATCATGCTTCATTATCCAAAGTAAGTAAAATGTTTTATTTGTGAAACATAAACTTGAGCCAAATACTACAGTTCTCTTGCTGACTTACTTGATTTTGTCTTTTTTTGTTGAGCACACATTTCTGAATAACACTAAAGGTATTAATAACACAAACATGGTGTTTAATTATTCAGTATTATTTCTATTCGAAGGGATATAGGGCTTAAGGGACAGGTAAGAATAATGGCAGTAATGTTTCCTTTGAAAAGGATACATGGCTTTAAGGATCCGTAGGCCAATGGCAGTAATGTTTCCTTTGAAAGGGATACAGGGCTGCAGGGACCCGTAGGAACAATGGCAGTAATGTATCTTTTCGAAGGAATACGGGGTTTCAGGGGCACGTAGGAACAATGGCAATGAAGACATTATAACCTTTTAATAAAAAAATATAGGTAGGCCAAATCCTCTTCACTCCACAGGATGTGTGTTAGATAGTGTAAATAGGCCCTACCGTTTGGTTCTTCTTTCGGTGACCTTTTTCATTTATTGCAAGCTTCTCCATGTTTATTGTTTTTCTTAGTCATGACTCTTCTTTTATTAGGTGATGTTTGGTCATGTTGTTTCATTATATCGGCATGTGTCTATGTAGTCTATGCCAATATTGTTGTTGTGTTGCATCTCCCTTATACGTATTTATCCCAATAATTTTTACCACCTTTCTTTTTCACTCCACATTCTGGTCGATGTATGGACTCTGCTGTAGACTAAACGGAAGAAACTCAAAGACAGGCATAACAAACAATGAAATGATGCATATGAGTTCAAAAACGAACATTTGTGGTCATCAGATCGGGTGATCAGAATTTGGGAACAGGAACGAAGCATTGCCGAGTTTCTGCCCACATATTCTGAACCTCATGAAAGATTTATCTATCCCACGCAAACCCCAATGATGGATTATTTTCTCTCACTTCTCAATAGGACTTAGAGTCAGGATAGAGATGGCCTATGATCCGTATTAATATAACTTTGGAAACAATTAGAATTTTCTGCAAGATTGTTATACGTCTTTAGATAGAGCATGAACTAATTTAGTTTACAAATAAAATGTTGTCAACAAAGGTAGAATTTATTCTTCATTACCAAATCTGGTCAGACGTTCATTATGAGGAAAAAAGTCAAAAACTATGCCTCTTTGCCCTTTGCGGGTTGTTTACATCAACCGGATACGTTTTAATCTCATCCATTTAGAAAGTGTTAATATCACTTAGTCTATCAAGTCACAATGTACATGGCGTCACAAAGACGCCTAATTTGTATACCAATGTTTTTAGTTAGGGAGGGAGCAGATTTAACGGCACATTGAAATGGGAACTATATAGATTTCCCAAGACCACAAAGAGTCATCTGACTCAGGCTGACCTGGGTGGATGTCTTACCTGAGACCTTTGGATTACAAGTTTGATACTCTGCCCGCTGAGCTACCGAGGTTCAATTTTACCCATGAATTGTTTTTGCAACATTCTTCCTGACTGATGTAAATTTTACTTTCCTTTACATTAAAGAAAACCTTTAAGACTATTAAAACAATAGCCTTGGATTGTTTCCTTTATTAATTTGATTTGCCGTCTAGCACCACAAAATTTGGACACCACGTTTTCGTTTAAATTCGCGTTTTATCGCTAAACCCTGTCTTCACTGTCAACTGCATAGCAATGAAAGCCGAAGTACGTATGGTGACTGAACAAGGTTAATATTCCACATATTCTTTATTCTTGGGCAAACTGCAACGTACTTTTATAGAAATAAGAGAACATGCTGGTAATCTTTGTATACGCGACCATTAAATCGGATTTATTAATTTTTTAAAAATCTGAACCGATAAAATTGGAAATATAAATAAAATTTAGTGTAAGATAGGTAATTAACAAAACGAGTTGTTCTAACGTTGACAAACTGTAATACTTTAGGTTACGTCCTATATAAATGATGATATTGGAAGAATGTTATGCTATGTATATTTAATTTAATTATTTGTTTGTTAGTTTTAAAATTTTTTAATTCCGTTGCTTGATATTGTAACGTAACTTTGTTTACTGGATTTGATATTGTCCAGAATTGAGTTTGGTTCTGTTTGACCTGACTGTTTTTTTTTTTTTTTATTTCACTGATAAACACCTATTAATAGAAACACTATCTAGTTTCCGACCTTGATTCAGAATCAGTGACAGTTTTGGTTAACAACTTTTTTAAAATTCTTTCTCATGGTAAGAATCATTAAGTTAAGCCAAGGCCATACCTGGAGTACGTATTATGAAACATGTGTTTATTGTTACAAACTTCTATTTTTTCTAGAAGATTGATCCTTATCCGGGAATCAGTCTTGTGTCTTAAACTAGTGTATAACTGTTGTTTTGATAGAGATTTCTCAGTCGGGCTCCAAACAATTGACTCGCTAAGTTATTATGTTGTGACCAGTTTGAGGTGAATTTTTATTTTCTTCAAATTATTGAATTTCAAGTGATTCTTTTCCCTAGAAATACAAGTGCTCCTACAAAATTCTTGGACAAAGACATTCACTGGAATTTATACGGAATTCAAAACTGGAATAATATTTTCTGTGACTCAACAAGAAAATGTTGACACATCTACACTTTGAAGGTTACAACAGACGTCATCGCCTTCCATTTTGAATTTCATCGGGACTCGAACTTAGATTCATTCAGGACTTTTTAATACTAGGACTTCTATTTTTTAATTCTTGGATAATTTTTGGATTTGATTCGTAAAATCGTAAGTTGCTTTTTTCTGATTTTTCACTTGGTATTCTAGGGAAATAAATTATGTTACGTCTTAGAAAGCTTGTTGTCTTCACTCTTTTCTGTTACTTATTTCAAGAGCCTAGACTCGTAACAGAAGATTGGGATATATGAATTTTGGTTAAAATATTTCAGAAAACTTTGCTTTTGGAAATTTAAATTCCCCTAGTTTCAGAATTTTTTAAATCCCAAGTATTATTTCACATTTTAGAAATCTTTAATGAAATCAACAGGTTTTTTTACAATGTCATCAAAGTGGAGATCTTTCTTTCAAATCCTACCCAGGAACAGTTAGACTTTTTGGAAAAAAAGATGAATTGCTTAAACTTGTCAGAAAATACGATCTTTCTGAGGCAAAAGCTTCTTGAATGAAGCAAGAAATAAAAAACATTTTGGTCCAGTATTTGATGGAAATGAGTATTTTGGATGAAAGTGCTTTGGCTTTGATCAGTAAGTCTGTATCAGACTCTGACACAAAAATAAAGGAATTAAAATTAAACTACAAAATGGAATTAGAGTTAAGAAAGCTTGAACTTCAGAAAGAAGAAAAACAAATGCTATTGGAGAAAGAGGAGAGAGAGAAACAAGTGCAGTTGCAATTTGAGAGAGAGAGAGAGAGAGAGAGAGAGAGAGAGAGAGAGAGAGAGAGAGAGAGAGAGAGAGAGAGAGAAACAAATGCAGTTTTATTTGCAGAAAGAAGAGAGAGACACAGAAAGAGGAGAAACAAATTCAGTCACAGAAAGAAGAGAAACAAATGCAAATGAAACTAGAATTGCAGAGAGAAAGAGAGAAGGAAGAAAGGAAATATCAATTTAGATTAAGAGAATTAGAGCTGGCAGGTGAAAAAGCACATTCCCACTTTACATACAAATTCAAGTTTTGATGTTACTAAGAATATTAGGTTAGTGCCCCCTTTTAGAGAAAAAGAAGTAGACAAATATTTTCCTCAGTTTGAAAAAATTGCTGAAAATTTGAAATGGCCAAGGGAGCATTGGACTCTATTATTACAAAGTGTATTTACTGGTAAAGCTAGTGAAATTTACAATTCACTGTCACTACAGCAAAGTGCTGACTGTGATCTGGTTAAGGAATGCATCTTAAAGGGTTATGAATTAGTCCCTGAGGTTTATCGGCAAAAATTCAGGAACTATAAAAATGAAGCTGGACAAACTGATGTCGAATTTGCAAGAGAAAAAGAGCAGTTATTTGATAGGTGGTGCTTAACCAAGAAAGTTGATCATGATTATGAAAGTCTCAGACAACGTGTACTACTTGAAGAGTTCAAGAACTGTGTCCACAGTGACATTATGACTTATCTTGATGAACATAAGGTAGAAACCTTGGAAAATGCTGCTCTTGCTGCTGACGAGTATTTCTTAGCCCATAAAATTTCTTTTGTAGGCAAGTCTTCCACTCAGCAGTACTCTGGTAAAAAAGTATTTCAGCCTAATATGAGTCCTTTTAAATTTCAATCTAGCACAACTTTTAGAAATCAAGTTTCTGATAAACTTGATCAGAAATCCTTATCTCTTCCTACGCGTACCTACTGCATGAAGAAAGGACACGTTATTTCTGATTACTTCAAACTGAAAAATAAGCACCAGAATCAAGACAGACCTATTCCAAATGCTCTTATTTCTAAGAGGTCAATGTCACGGTCAGGTATTGAAAACAATATATTTGTTGAGTCTCATAAACCCCAGTGTGATTTTATTATGGAGAATTATGAACCATTCATGTCGAAGGTTCTGTATCACTCTTGGGTGATTCGGCCAATCCTATCCCTATTAAAAGTTTAAGAGACACAAGAGCTTCTCAGAGTCTTTTATTATCAAGTTCTTGGCCTTTTTCTGAGAAGTCTTCTTCTAATGTGAGTGTTCTTATTCAGGGAGTAGAGTGCGGCTTTATTAATGTTCCTCTCCATTCTGTAAATTTGTCATCAGACTTAGTCTCATGACCCGTGACAGCTGGAAGAGTGTCTAATTTACCCGTTGAGGTCATTCATTTATTACTAGGCAATGACCTAGCTGGAGATAAGGTTTTGGTTAATCCACCTGTAACTGACAAGCCTTGTTTGGATCAGAAAGTCGATCTTATTGAAAAAGAATTCCCTGATTTATACCTAGCTTGTGCTTTTACTAGAGCTATGGCAAAGAAAGCTCTCGAGAATGATGTTGATCAGGAAAGTATTCCTTTAGCTGACACATGTATTGGTCAGGCTTTACATGAGGTCACTTTCACTCCTTGTTTGTACAATCAAAATGTATTGATCACAGTGATCCTCTTTTAACTACTCATTCTCTTTATTCTAATCAGGGTGACAAACGACAATCACTTGTCGTCGAACAGGAAAAAGATCTTGAGATCTCCTGTTTGTTTCAGAAGGCCATTAGCGAAACTGAGGCTACTGAAGTACCTGTCTGTTATTTAATTAAAAATGGGATTCTTATGAGAAAATGGAGACCTCCCGAAGTACCTGCTGATGACGAGTGGTCAGTGAACTATCAAATTGTAGTTCCAAAATCATAGAGACAGGAAATCCTTAGTCTGGTCAATGAAACTCCTTTGGCTGGTCATTTAGGGATTAATAAGACTTATCACAAGATCTTGAATCACTTCTATTGGACAAAAATTAATAGTGATGTTTGTAAATACTGCAGATCTTGTCATACTTGTCAAATGGTAGGAAAACCCAATCAGAAGATACCTAAGGCTCATCTGCAACCTATTCCAGCATTTGACGAACCATTTAGCAGAATAATGGTAGATTGTGTTGGTCCCTTACCTAAGACCAAGTCAGGTAACCAATACTTCTTAACCATAATGTGTGCCTCAACAAGATTCCCAGAGGCAATTCCTTTGAGGAATATTAAAACTAAAATAATAGTAAAAGCTTTGATAAAGTTCTTTACTCAATTTGGCCTTCCCAAATCTGTCCAATCAGATCTAGGGTCAAATTTTATGTCTGGAATTTTCCAGCCAGTTATGCTTGAATTTGGCATCCAGCAATTCAAGTCAAAAGTGAAATTATGGTTTGACAGAACTACAATGGATAGATCTATTGAGTCTGGTGATAGAGTTCTGTCTCTCTTGCACATTCTTCAAAATTTTCTTCATATTAGGTATTACGGCCCTTACAAAGTTAAGAAGAAAATGAATGAGTTAAATTATGATAATAGTACTCCTGGGATGTAAATAAATTAAATGAGTACCAGTATATTGAGAGAGATAGCCAAGTTAATCATGCAATTAATTTAGTTGTACCTATCCCACTCAGTGAGAATTTAAGTGAAGGATTGCAATCGGACTCTATCGGTTTGGAGTGACAAATCTTCGGAATTCAGAAATTATGAATAATCTGGACCAGAAACTTTCACAATTGTAACAATAAGAAAGGAATGAATTTAAACAGTTATTACTTGAATATGAGCACTTATTTCCAGATATTCCTACGAGAACAAACAAAATTTACCATGACGTTGAAATTGTAAATTCTAAACCTGTGAAACAACACCCGTACAGGATGAACCCTCCCAAATAGGAATACTTGAAAAAAAGTTACTTAAGTTAAGCCAAGGCCATACATGGAGTACGTGATATGAAACATGTGTTTATTGTTACAAACTTCTATTTTTTCTAAAAGATTGACCCTCATCCGGGAATCAGTTTTGCGTCTTAAACTAGTGTATAACTGTTGTTTTGGCAGAGATTTCTCAGTCGGGCTCATTTTTCACTTGGTTTACTAGGGAAATAAATTATTTGTTACATTTTACAAAGCTTGTTGTCTTCACTCCTTTCTGTTACTTATTTCAAGAGCCTAGACTCGTAACAGTTAAATATGGATATTACTGGTTACAAACTGTTATTAAATTTAATATTATTATATACTCGAGTATAATACTGAAAAATAGTATTGATAATATAGAAAGAATTGTTGTTGCAATACATTAATTATGCCGTACAGCAAGGGCAGGTAATACCGTATCGGATACACTGAAGCTGCTGGATTGTGTGTCTATTGTTTCAAATAATAATATACTCAGATAATTTCCCTTACATTTATTGCTAGTCTTTTCGGGAAAAAAACGTAATACATTGGCTTTATAGTAAAATAAATTAACAAGAGTAACTGCATCGTGAACTGAGCGAGTATTCTACAAATCGATAGTAAGTTGGTAGCAATGATAATATTTACAGCATATTGGCTGTCACTGAATTTTATCCAGTGACATTGAAAATTAACATGGACTCAAAGCAATTTGCAATTACGTTTTTATGTTTTTGTTTTCCTTTAATGAAAACCACAATGAAGACCTGAAATTCAAGGTAATATCAGAGGTATCCTGTCTTTAACTTTCGGTCAAGAAAATAATTCTTAAGGGAATAGGTAAAGTATTATAAGCTTGTAATATGAGCTCGCAAGTGAAGCTTTTTAGCTGGAATTTGGTATAACGAAAGTGCTCATATTTGTACAAAAAGGACGAATTCAGTCGTTCGCTGATCTTCAAAAGAGAAATTAATTGAAAATGTCTCATATTTCTATCCTCATGGGAAAAGATTCGAGATGTCTAATTAAGTTTCTGAAGAATACAAGAAATAATTGTAAAACATGACAACCTTACGCTGTGTTTCGTATAAAATAATCCAGGTGCATATAACGAACCATTAACTCTCTGAATTACTATCTGCCTTACAAAATTATTTGCCTATACTGAACACAGTTTACAAAATGTATTATATAACCGTTGCATCTTAATACAAAGTTATGAAAGAGAAAGTATTCGAAGGAGTACAAACAATGTTCTTTTTTGTATGATGCACCCCCGGGAATGCATAATCTCCGCATCAATCCCATGGAATAGAATCGCTCAAGAAAAATCTGCCGCATATTAATATTGAAAATCTTCATATATTTCATACAAGCAAGTTTCTTTGATTTTAGTATTCTAATTCACTCTAAAGCTAAAAAAAAACAATACCCCTTCTGACTAATAATTAAGGTTGTTCGTCTGTATGTTTTATGAAAATTGCAACGAAACCAGGTTGCACTTTATCAAACAACCAATATAAAAGCATTCTCCAAAACAAGATTAGACCAGCAAACCTTAAATGTTCCGGAAGTGTACATTAGACAAAATTCGTACTAATGTCTGACCGCTCCAGTGGCCTAATTGATTAGAGCGTCCTCCTCGGATGCTGGAGGTGGCTGGTTCGAACCCCGGTCCGATCATACCAAAGACTTACAAAAATGGCACTAACAGCTGCCTCGCTTGGCGTTCAGCATAAGAGGTTAATGTTAGGAAAGGTCGACCTGGTGTCAGAATAATGTGGCTGGGTGGGACATGATGCTATACATGTTTGCGGCATGGTGCCCCAGTGCTAGACATCACTATAAAGTGCCACACTGCAGACATCGTAACAGTAGGATTAAAAATTGTTAAAGCTACATTAAAAATCTAAATCACACACACACGGCTTTTTTCCCTCTTGATACTATTACCGTATGTACTCGCTTATAAGATGAGTCCATAATGTGCTGGCAGATCTTGGTCTTTACAGTTTGTTAGGAGTAATCAGTAGAACAAACACTAATCTACAGGCGCATTGGGATACGGATGATAAGGATGTTTTTGTTTGCAATTTGACTTGTCTTCTAAGCGAGTACTTCTTCGTTCTTCGTTTTCTGGTAAATATAAGTGCTGATAGTACTACTTTTGACGGGTTCAAGGAATATAGACCCTGATCTATCGTTGATTTAGGCGCCGGAAGATCAGGGTATATGTTATTTGTTCTACTGATTACTCTTAACAAACTGCAATGACTCAGATCTGGCAGTGCATTATGCGACGGCAGATCAGTGTCTGTGCAGTTGCAGTTGGGCATACACTAGTAAATACCGTATCACAAAGTCCCTTCGATTGCTGGACGTTATGGTTTTGTATTACATTATAAACGCCTTTAAATCATTTGGAGGATGTCCGTTTTCTTTGTTTTCTTTTTTCCCCTTTTTGCACCGGTCATCCGGTCATACTGCGTGTTGTACATATTAAAACTAACTTTATTTTCATAGCAGTAATTCTATTTAATGAGACGCGTTGCGGTTGAATACAAATACAATGTTTTCAGTTCAATTAAGGAAACTGTTATGAAACACAGGACTAGAAGTGTAGTGATACTTTCTCCACTGCATGTTGACAGCAACATTCGGAGGACTTCGACTTTAATTGATAATCCGAGAGGAACGCTAAGACCTCAAACTACATCTCATTAATCAATGTCTCATCCACTTACGACCAATTCGTTTGCATTCTGACACTCTGTATCAACCTGTTCAGAGTTTTGTGTAATAGAATGTGAAATCATTCAAGTTTGGCGATGACACTTGCTTAAAGCTTGGTTCGGAAATCAGTCACCGTTAAAGAATTCGACTAACAATCTAAGGCGACCCGCATGAGTAGCAAAGACTGTCAGAACAACGTTAGAAATTGTATCATATAACCACATCAACAGACCCGCTATAAGAAGAGAATGCCTTTAATTGTTGAAAGGCAGGATATGTGAAATAATGATTGATTTTAACAGAGGTTCTTAATAATGTATTTCTCAGTGAGATCATTGGTCTGATTTTGATCATCGTGTGGCGCATATCCCATTGAAGATTTGTATCCACAAACTTATAATCAATAAGAAAAAGGGAAAAATCCTTCTTGTAATTGGCAAATAAAAAAATGGTTCCTCTGTTCATAATAATCAGGTATGCATCACTTGAGGCTTTCACAATATAGTGTCTTTTATTCGTTACGTTATAAATTGTATGTCTATATATTTTGCCATATTTATTTAGAGATTACAAAATGTTTAACCAATTCCAAATTGTCTAAAGCGACAGAAAATTAGTGAATATCATCGAATATACACGGACAATATGTACAGATTTTGTTCTGGTTTGTTAAATGATTAGGCAAACATTTTAAGTTCAACCTTGCATGGATGTATGTTCTTTCAGACCATCAGATTTTGAAATGCCCCCATCAACTTTGCGCATTCGACTCGGTGCGTTGTTGTACACACTTTATTTATTTATTTATTTTTTTCATTTATATTTTTTTCATTTTGTATCTCCGCGTATTAGCGCTGGGCTGGTGGGGATAGTGTGATAACCTCCGTATGTCCGTCCATCAGTCTTTATGTTAGTAAATCTATCATGTGCATACGTTGCCTGTGTGATAAAGATCTGCGAGATGGGCATGCTTTTTGTGGACCTGCGAGTGGGTCAGACGTCAGATTTACAAACACTGCAATTACAGTCACATTCTTGAAAATTAAATTTTCACCAAGTTTGTACTTACATTTGTAACAAGAAGAAATAACATATATCAACGGAGTTTGAGTTATGGCCCCTGGGTCACGGTCCGGATAGTTTGAGGAGTTGGTGGGTGGGTGTGGATAACAAGTAATAGAAACCTTGGAGATTCGCCATCGAACATTCTAATAAAAATCTTAAATTTAAGGTATATTTACTCAAATAGTGAAATATGGACTAATGGACATCTCTATGTAAAATACGCCGGCTAACAAAGGACAATATTTCATATACTTTCTGACTTTAATTATCATTTTCAAACTTCTCAGTAAAAGAAAATTTACCAATATCAATAGTGTCCGTTATAAACAGATGTCAATGTATCTTTAAACGTGGATGTCATAAGTTGTCAGCGAAATGTGACTGTACGTAATAATTACTCCTTTTGCATGCATTACTGATGCCACTTTTGCATGCCACTTCTTTGCCCATCGACAGAAACATAAAGTATCATGTGCTTTGACAAAGAGACGGAAGAATGAACTCAAAATACAAATAATAATAATAATAATAATAATAATAATAATAATAATAATAATAACAACATTTCGTTTATCTTACCTCGGCGGAGGAAGGATCAGTGTTTGGATATACTGGAGTTTGGCTGAAGGATGTTTGGTTGTACCAAATCTGTAGGCTTGGGGTGAAATATTTGACTGCTAATAATTACGTTTAAGAAAGAACGAATTTTGGAAATTCTTCTTCTTCTTCTTCTTCTTCTTCTTCTTATTATTATTATTATTATTATTATTAATGTTGTTGTTGTTATTGTTGTTGTTGCAGTAATGTGCAAAGATACGAATTCGAAGGTGAGAGAAGATTGTTTATGTAGGAGTTGTTGAAAATTTCAATCACACCTGTCAAACTATTATCAAACGTTGAGATTATATGTGCATGGTTACCTGCCAGTAAATTCTTGCTTCCGTAGCAACGTTTTGGATTTTAGATGAGTTGAAACACGGGCATCATAGGTGCGAACATAATACCATGTCACGTGTAATTCATGTGGACAAGAGTAGACTTAGCGGCCAATTTAATTACTACACAACTTAATGTTTTTTCTTTGTTTTAACTGCTAATGACAGATGATTTATGTCTTCATAAAATTCGGCACCGGTGCTTTTATTCGTCTGGAGCGAGCAGAACCCACAAGGATCGGGGATAACTGTCTTGATATCCTATGCAAAACAAATATCGCAAGGGAGGCCATTTTCCCATATGTGGGGTGGGGTGATTAATTCTGGAACTGGGTTATCGAAATAAACACAGTTTTAATGGCTAAAATAATTTACAGATCTAGTATCTACCAGTAGCAGCCGGGACAGTGATTATGGGATTATTGTCCATTATAAAACATCGAGGCTGACGCTTTCAGCGATAACATGTTTTTGTACGTCAGAACACGTTTAATCTTGTGAAAAATCAACCCAAGCGCACTTGACC
>JAECUM010021615.1:0-44966 GCA_016617855.1 Megalonaias nervosa | reverse complement strand
GCTTGGAAGCAGTGTATTTTAGCAATGCAATGGGAATTCAGTGTTATTTTTTCAAGTTGAATTAAACTTTTGTCATCATAATGATAAGAAAGGATTACAATTGATTTGTCCATTTTGTGTGAAAGTTTGATATACAATAAATGTCAAATGTATCCCACATCCTGTGAAATGTCATTTTATTAAAATTTCAGGAACAATCTGGAGATGTTAATGCTTGTAAGTATATTGTATTTCCTAATTCATAATAGGCTGAAACTGCTTTTGACTATGATTTGTTCTTGATCAGGATAATGTTATAATAATCTGAAACTTTGTATGACCATGATCTGATCTTAGTCAGGATCATACCTGCAGTGAATGGTATAATAATCTGAAACTTACAACTTAATCTGAAACTTACAATGACTATTATATGTTGTTGATCAGAATCAGCACTTTTAGTCTGAATATGATATGTTATCGGAAACTTGTTCTGACTATGAATTTTTCTCAGTCAGTGTTTCACATTTTTGTAGCTGTCAGAGGGACATCTAATGTACCTCAGTCCTCTTATAATGACCATGATACATGTACTTAATTCCGACTTTGTCAAGTATTTCGAGCTGTGGAGACTGGTATCATACTCACTAATGTCTGGATGGAATCTTTTGTGCATTGTGTGAGTTTTGTCAGAACCTCTTGTGATCCATTTGTTGAAGCTTCTTTTAAAACCCTTACCCATGATAGTCTTTTCCTGCTGTTCTGAGAATATCTGAGAAACGGAGTGTGCTTCAAGCTTGGTCTCTAGGAAAACATTATAATTCAGCAATAATTACAAGTTCGTTTATCTTCTTTGGCAATCTGAATGTTTGGTAAAGAACCAGCTTCCTTCAATAGGATAATAGATAATAGGATCCTAATAATAAGTTACTTCTATAGCCCCTATCCATCTCAAGGTCCCCAGTCCAAGTCATATTGCTCAAATCTCTTTCAAGACCCCTGGTCTGAGTCATATAGCACTACTACCTCTGAAGGTCGCCAGTCCAAGTCATATTGCTCAAGTCCTTTTTCAAGATCCCTAGTCTGAGTCATATAGCTCTACCACCTCTGAAGGTCCCCAGTCTGATTATTATAGTCCCTCTCCCTCTCAAGGTCCCCAGTCTTAGTGTTATAGCCCCACTCTCCCTCAAGGTCCCCATTCTGAGTCATGTAGCCCCACTCTCACAGGGTCCCCATTCAAGGTATTGTCTATGTTGGGAATGATCAACATAGACTTCTCTTTCCATTTAGGACTTCACAATTTAGTTTGTTTACTTGAAAAATGGGAAGAAAGGATCAGAAATGTCTCTTCTTGCCTACTAAGGACACCACTAACATTTTGGTATCTACCATTTCCAAGTGGATTGACTTCACTATTAAGAGATCTCATTAATCTGTCACTGAGCGGGACATTTCATTGATGTGAATAAAAGTCCATAAAGTTAGGGCTGTTTCTATTTCATGGGTCTATGATAATTATGCACCATTGGAGGATGTTTTAAGAGCTGTGTTTTGTCAGTCAGACATTATTTTCTCCTTCTTTCTTCAAACTTTTGGCGCACCACAGAGAAGGCATATTTCCTAGGGCCCTATAGTTAAAGCACAGAATATGTCTTAATCTGCTGTCAACTCACAGTAGTTAATACTTTTACTGTAAAGGTGTGTGTATCATTTTTTAAATGCCATTTTCTTGTGGGTCATCAACTTCCTTCCGAACAGACAAATTGAGAAAAGCAATAGTGACATTTAATGTCTTATTTCTGTTAAACATATTTTGGGTGTGGGGTTGTAAAATTAGATTTAATTATGTAAAACTTAACTGTCATTACTGCGGACTTCTATTATCTTATGTCATACCAATGTTGCGTGGGCCTGTGATGTGGGAGTCAGACTGGGTCTGAATTCTGTGCTCTAGAATTGGAGGAATGAAATTGATGTTCGTCCTTCGGACTCGAAGACGACCATGACTTCAGATCTGGGCTGGTCTGTGAGTGCGCAGATGGCTGGTGAGGCCAATCTGTGCTCTGAAGAGTCTACGGCAATGAGGACAGGGAATTGCCGGGGGCTGGATGGACTGAAGGTCGGCGCTGGCTCTGTTCTTCCTCTGCTGGCGTTTCTGCTTGGCCTCGTTGATCCGGTGCTCTTCAAATGCAGCTGCGCCCGAGTTGATCTGGTGACGCCAGGCAGCGCGGTCTTCGGCAAGCTGCTCCCAGCTGTCTGGGTCAATGCCACAGGACTTCATGGAGGCTTTGAGCGTGTCCTTGAACCGTTTCTTTTGGCCTCCTCGGGAACGCTTGCCTTCAGCGAGTTCCCCATAGAACAGTCTCTTTGGGAGGCGCTCATCAGGCATACGGTAGACATGACCAGTCCAGCGGAGTTGTGACCTTCTGAGCATGGCATAGACGCTTGTCATCTCTGCTCTCTGGAGGACTTCTGTGTCAGGAGTCTTGTCCTGCCATTTGATGTGGAGCAGTTTTCTGAGGCAGCGCATTTGGAAGGAGTTCAGCTGTTTTGCATGGCGACTGTACACCGTCCATGTCTCACAGGCGTACAAGAAGGAGGGCAGTACTACTGCACGGTACACTTTGAGCTTGGTTGGCAGGCTGATTCCTCTTCTGTTCCACACAGTATTGTGAAGTCTGCCGAAGGCTGCACTTGCACGAGCAATCCTGAGAGTGACCTCTTCATCGATGGAGATTGTACGCGACAGGGTGCTGCCAAGGTAGATGAACTTGTCAGCAACAGCGAGCTTCTGTCCATTGACGGTAATGCTGGGTTCGGTGTAGGGCACTGAGGGTGCAGGCTGGTACATGATTTCGGTCTTCTTCGTACTTATTGTGAGTCCGAAGTCTGTGCAGGCTTTGGAGAACTGATCCATACTTTCTTGCATGTCAGACTGAGTACCAGCATTCAAAGCGCAGTCGTCAGCAAAGAGGAAGTCGCGGATGGTGTCTTCCTGGACTTTGGTCTTAGCCTGCAGTCTTCTCAGGTTGAAGATGTTCCCATCAGTCCTGAACCGGATGTTGATGCCAATGTCACCCTCACGGAAAGCATCGGTCAGCATCGCTGTGAACATCATGCTGAACAGGGTCGGGGCAAGAACGCAGCCCTGCTTGACACCATTTGTCACTGGAAAGGGCAGGGAGAACTCTCCATCATCCTGTACCTTGGCGAGCATGCCATCGTGGAACAGTCTGACCATGGTGATAAACTTCTCAGGGCATCCGAACTTTGCCATGATCCTCCACAGACCTTCACAACTCACAGTGTCAAAAGCCTTTGTGAGGTCCACAAAAGTGGTGTAGAGGCTGACGTTCTGCTCTTGGCATTTCTCCTGGAGTTGCCTGGTTGCAAAGATCATGTCCACGGTGCCCTGATCCTGCCTGAAGCCGCACTGACTCTCTGGTAGCAAGCCTTGCTCCAAGTGGACGGTCAGTCGATTTAGCAGAATTCTGGCCAGTATTTTCCCTGCGATGGATAATAGGGAGATGCCACGGTGGTTGTCGCATGCTTGACGGTTCCCCTTCCGCTTGTAGGGGTGGACAATAGAGGCGTCTTTGAACTCCTGTGGAATCTTCTCCTGGTTCCACACAGACTGGAAGAGGTCAGTAAGCTTCTGCGTCAGTCGGGGACTATCAGCTGCGTAGACTTCCGCTGGGATGAAGTCAGAACCTGGGGCTTTGCCTTCTCTACTTCTGTGAAACTTGGCGAATCCGAGAAGGAAGCGTTGGTTAGGACCTGGGGTAGGCGAGCGATGGCTTCAGCATTGATGGAGGAAGGACGGTTGAGGACACTGTCGAAGTGTTCTGCCCAGCGCTTGAGAATCTCTTCCTTATCAGTGATCAGCGTGTTCCCATCTGCACCGAGGAGGGGGGAAGATCCTGATTTAGTGGGACCGTAGATTGTCTTGAGCGCCTCGTAGAACCTCTTCATGTCATTGCGGTCTGCATACGACTGGATCTCGTCCGCCTTCTTGCTCAGCCATGTGTCCTGCATCTGTCGGGGCTCTCTCTGCACTGTTCTTCTGATACTGGCGAATGCAGCTTTCTTAGATGTGGAGTTCGGGTCATTTAGCAGCGCTCTGTGTGTGCGGTGTTTTTCGTCGAGCAGTTCTTGAATGCGATCATCGTTATCATCGAACCAGTCCTGGTGCTTGCGCGTGGTAGGGCCTACCACATCTGCGGTGGTGGAGTAGACAACATCCCGAAGGGACGCCCAATCAGACTCTACATCATGCGAGCCTAGAGTGATGGCTTCCAGCTTGTTGTCTAGTTCGTCTGCAAGGTACTGCTTCACTGAATCGTTTTTCAGCTTGGAGACGTTCAGTCGCTTCAGCGTCTTGCTTCCTTGAGGGAGTCTAGGAGGCTGTATCCTGATGCTAAGTTTGGAGATGATCAGCCTATGGTCAGTTCAGCACTCGGCTCCACACATAGCCTTCGTCACTCTGACGTCCTGCCTGTCTTTCTGTCGCACTATGACGTAGTCGAGCAGATGCCAGTGCTTGGAGCGTGGGTGCATCCATGACGTCTTGTTGCGAAATGGCAGGCGGAAGACAGAGTTAGTGATGAGCAGTTCGTGCGCTGCACAAGTTTCTAGCAGTTGGAGGCCATTGCTTTTAAAGCTGCCAATCCCATTTTTTCCCAACACTCCTTCCCATGAGGTGTGATCTGCGCCAACCCGGGCATTAAAGTCACCAAGGATGATGAGTTTATCTGTTCTGGGCACGGCAGCAATAGTGGATCTCAGTTCATCGTAGAACTTGTCCTTGATCTCATCAGGGTTTGTCAGTGTTGGGGTGTAGGCGCTGACTAGTGTGGCATATCGCTTTCTTGGGAGCGGCAGTCGAACGGTCATCAGACGATCGTTGATGCCTTTAGGTGGGCCGACTGTCTTGTTGACCAGGTTGGACTTGATGGCAAACCCAACTCCAGCCTCGCGACGTTCTTCCACGTTGCGTCCAATCCAAAAGAAGGTGTAGCCTGCATTTACCTCTGACAGTTGACCTTCGTCGGCAAATTGGGTCTCGCTGAGTGCTGCTATCTGGACTTTGTACCTGTTCAGCTCTCTGGCAATCAAAGCAGTCCGTCTTTCAGGCCTTTCAGTCCCGGCACGATCCATGAGTGTGCGCACGTTCCATGCGTCTAAGGTGAGAGTTGTCACCTTGATCTGTTTCTTTGTTTTCTTACCGCTGGAGTGGGATCCCCGCCAGCCGCGGTAAGCTGGCCAGGGTAAGATGAAGTAGACAATGTTTAGGACACCTTTTCTAGTCCCTTTCTCTTGCTGTGGAGGCGAGCAGTGTAGTCCTGAAGAGGGCTGCTCGGACGCTCAGGTGGCTGCCGAACTCCCATGCTACTTCGGTCATAGGAAGACGACCCTATAGCCTGAGCCGCCTGCGTGCGGGGTTGTTACTACGGCTGCCAGTGAATCCACACCTGCCGCTTCGCCACTTCCCCGTCGCCGCAGGACTTGCAGGATGATGGAATGGGGTAATGATCTGGTGAAGTCATGACTTGCGCGTGAGAATTGGATTTCAGTGAGGAGGAGTTGCGCACTCGTCGACCTCACTCTCTCGTCTCCGCATATCTGGGTCCAGTGGCAAGACAGAGTCGAGACGGCTGGAGATAGGGGGAATGCAGTGGATGGCCAGCAGTGTCTAATGGTGTCTCACTGTGCCCTAGTCGCGTTCCACGTCACTTTCCGTAACCGCCTTTCTGCCCGTTGACCAGCTGGTGGTTCCTCCGCGCAGTCCGCCGGGTCCAGTCTTCACATGCTTAGGTAGACAAACCTAGATCACCGAGGGTTTAAGACCCGACGGTTACCCTCAACCTGGTTTAGCCGGCCAGTCGAAGCCGTTGCCCCTTGGTGTGGCCGCTGCGCATGCTACAGCTACTGGGAGCCACAGGTGAGAGTTGAGTGACAGGTGGGGACCAAAGGTGGACTAGCTACCCCATGGGAGTACGACTGCTACCCCGCCAGAGGTACTTCCCCTCCCTGAACACCCCATACACACAAACTTAATGTATACGTGTCACGCTGACCACGAAAGGATGCACTGTGAATTTGTCTACAGAAACTATTCTACAAAATTTTACGCCCGTATACAGCAATAGCCATATATATATATATATATATATATATATATATATATATATATATAAGAAAATTAAAGAAGGATGAAATTATTTTACTGATATATTGCTCCCTCCCATGATTGCAACAATCCGCGGAAATTGAAGCAACAACTTACTAAGAAAAAGAATAATAATAAAAAGATGAGGATGAGGAGAAAGAGCAACACATGAACACATATTATTCACGAAAAAGACGGTAAGAACTAAGAAAAGCCTACATTAAGTTGGTCCGGACTTTTTGGTGTCTTCTCCATAGCTATTATGGCATACCCATTTGTGAGTTACTTCCCCTACTGTGTTGGTTTGGACTTTGATCAGCGATGATAGTAATGCAACGGTGTTTTCTGTTTGCATAATTTGTTAGGCTTATATGTGGATGATATTTATTTATTCAGTTCAACTGTAAAATAATTGAAATTAAGGCCAATATTAAGTGCATCAAGTAGTATTTTAAGATCGTTTTTGCCAAAGGTAAGGTATCGTATTCCTCGCTCCCCCCGCTCCATTCCTCTTCGACGAAACAGGCTGATTCCGGTGCAGGCTTATTCGGTCCAAATTACGGGATAGTTCGGACCTGATTTCTGGCAGATTCGGACCAGATTTTTGGTTGATTCGGACCATGTGAAATATCAATAAGTTTCGTCTGAGATTTAAATGTGACACTTACATTTGTTTAACACATGATATTTCTCATTATTTCCCTAGTGCGTTGAGCAGTTCAAATATGCATTTAAAGAATCGATTATGAAATTGTATGCAGACAGAAATCGCAAAAACATGGTCCATGCAGCAGCATTTATTCATACATATTGATCTGAGTTTACATTATTGTTGTTCACACATACAGGTTTATGCCTTTGTTAGATTTATGTAGAATTTATTTATACTGTCTATTTTACTGTTAGTACTAATATTAGTACCCTACTCCTCTCTCGTGGACAAATCAAGTTGAGGCTATGACATCGTAGCACATACTCACTGGGAATGAAGGTGCCTGGATTAACGAGGCTCCTCTGTATGTATGTATGTGTATGTATGTATGTATGTGTATATATATATATATATATATATATATATATATATATATATATATATATATATGCTATAGTTAATATGGAGTTTGTTCTGATTTTGGCTAGAAATTTGCTAACAACTGTAAATTTAAAAGCTGAATATCAACTTTCTCTTAGTATGTCTGCAAAAACAGTAATAACTACTAAACTAAATAATGTGTGTTACATGTTTTTTTCTTATAATAGTTCACATAGTCCAAATCATCGTGTCGTCTGGCCCGAATAAGCCCATCATTTGGGCCAAATCAGCTATGGTCCAAATCTGCCACAGTCCAAATCAGCCAGCATTCCCTCTTCTCAACGTATTAAAGTATATGTACTTTGTTAAGTCTTGCTATGTGTTACTATATCTGTTAATTAATGATTTAAACGAATGCGTGTAATTTGTCTATGTAAATACTCTGTTAAGTTGCATAACCATACTCACATAGGCATCGATTATGCTAGAGCAACAAGTTATTCCCACCCTCCTCCTTTTTTTTCTGACATGATTGGTGGAGAACAACTGTCTATGGCACGATTTGTACCGGGACATCAGCGCTATTGATGAGGTGCATTATCGTTCTGCACGCTACTAATAAATAAATTTATTTAAACTGACCATTGTGTGCAGATGGTAGTCATACAATACAAGACATTGACCCAGATATTTATGTTTTGGGGTCGAGGTCTTCCTGCCAAAATAACATTGCTGTGTAGGATTTTCCTTGGTACTCCCCAGTTTTGGAGCCTGGAGCCCTTCATTCTTAGTTTTCAGAATCAAGTGAGTTACCCGCTTTCATTACACAGCTAGTTGAGATATTGAAATTGTTTTATCAGGAGTTAATATTGTGTTTAAGTAAAAGCAGCTTCTGACAATAAAGAAAGCAGGAAAACGAAAAAGAATATAATATTTTTGATAAATTTGGCCTTCCATTTTTACAAAGCTTCATTCCTTTGGTGATTTTGTTTGTTAAAATGAAAGTTTTCTTAGGTTTTTCAGTGATTCTTTATGCATTGTATCAGCAGTTAGGCAGGCTGTTATCATATATTATTAACTTTAAAAATGATCAACATTACAGTTGAGATTCTCATTGCAGATTCTAAAGATATGGATCCAGATGTATTATTTGTGGATGACAAAGAGAAGACATTTGACCATGAAAATGACCTACCATCGCTTCCTATACCGTCTCTTGAGCATACACTGGAGAGATACATTGATTCTGGTGAGCATTTAGATAATAAAAGCATAATAAGGGTGTGTTTCAGAGTTAGATGAAATATATCTGTCCTTACCAGGTTTTGTGATTCCAAACCAGTCTGTGATTACAAGCTGCTTGAGTCGTAACAGATACTTGACTAATGAATTTAGTAACAAATTTAATTTGTGTATTAATTGATTTTTACTTAACAATTTATAAGAAAAAATTTCTTTTAATGTATTAATGAATTTGATATTAAAATTCCTCTTCCCTGTTATGCTTGGTATTTGTACCAGTCATGCTCATGTATTGTTGTAATTTTGTCACATTGCTACAGTGAAGGGTAATGTTTGGTTATGTTTACAGTACATGAATTGTGGATTTCAGATTGTCCACTCAGTACCATTGATATGAACATGGAGCAAGGGGTTAAGTGCTCACTACAGTAGTTGGATGTCCACTAAGTCTGGTGGATATCCATTCAATCTAGTGGAACTCTATCACGTATTTTATTGCATTTACCCTGTGAGTTGACACATAAGACAAACAGTTGGGATGCTGCGATGTGCCATTTATCTCACATGGCTGTGAGTTGTTGGTGGTGGTCACCTCCACTACTTCAGTAACCTTTGTGATGAGCATGCACCATTTAGACTGGTCCTTTGCCGAGGCTCCCTGCTTGCTGGATTGGATTCCACACCATTTCAGGTTACACTTGAGGTTGTCTTTGTAATTTTTCCTTGGGCGCCCTCATTTCCGCTTTCCCAGCTTGAGCTCACCATAGAAGAGTTGTCTCTGCATTCTGGTCTTCTCCATCTGAATGTCATGGCCAGACCATATGAGATGGGCATTCAGCAGTAGTGCCTCAGTACTAGGAACAAAGGCCATTTTGAGGACTAATAAGTTGGACACCGTCTTGCCATCAGATGTGCAAGACTGACCATAGTGAGTGCATGCCTGCAGTATACAGTCCAGGTTTCACAGCCATAGAACAGTGATGGAAGTATGACAGCTTTATAGACCTTGGTCTTGGTGGGCATCCAAATGTCTTTTTGCTGCAGGACTTGGACACAAAGTCTTCCAAGTACTTGGCTTGCTTTCTGGATCCAGGCTGTAATTTCTTTATCCAGCAACCCATCTGAAGACATTGTGCTTTCCAGGGTGGGGTGGGGTGTATGTGTGTGTGTGATTTTGATTTTTAACGTAGCTTTAACAATTTTTCAGTCATATCACTACAATGTCTGCAGTGTGGCAGTTTATAGTGATGTCTACCACTGGGGCATCATGTCACAGACATGTAGCATGATGTCCCACCCAGTCACATTATCCTGACACCAGGCCGACCAGTCCTAACACTAACCTCTTAATGCTGAGTGCCTAGTGAAGCAGCCGCTAGTACTATTTTTATAAGTCTTTGGTATAACTCGGCCAAGGTTCGAACCCATGACCTCCTCCATCCGAAGCAGATGCTCTAACCACTAGGCCACCGGAGCGGTCCTTCTAGGTATGTAAAGCTCTCCAGGTCTTCAGCTGTCTCCCTTCAGTCTTGATGGTTATTTGTGGTAGGTTTGTGTAAAGAGCTGGCTGAAGTAGTACCTCTGTTTTATCCAAGTTTGTTGTGAGACCAAACAGCCAGGCTGCCTCAGAAAACTTATTCACAATGGTCTAAAGGTGGCCATAAGTGCACAGCCATCTGCAAGTAGAGCTTCAGGAAGTAGTCTGTCCATTGTTTTTGTTCTTGCAGAGAGAAGATGCAAGTCAAACAGGGATCCATCAAGGCGATACTTGATGTAGACTCCAATGCCTAGGTCCTTCACTCCATGGAGTATGACTTGGGTGAAGAAGAGGTTGAATAGCACAGGTAGGAGTGTACAGCCCTGCTTCTTTCCTGTCGAGATGTCAAAGTGCTCAGAGTACTCCTTACTGGCCAAGACCTCTCCTATCGTGTCATCATGGAACAACTGGTTTACGGTGGTGAACTTTCTGGGCAGCCAAGTTTTCTAAGGTTGAACCACAGGGCTTCTCTGTTTACACTGTATAGAGATCCATGTACTATTCCATGCATTTCTCCTGTATTTGCCTCACAGTGAAGATCATGTACACTGTGCTGCGGCCTGGATGGAATCCACACTGTGATTCAGGTAGCAGTTCCTCCGAGATGGTTGTGACAAGTCTGTTCAGGATGGTATGGGCAAGAATCTTCCCTGTAATGGAGAGCAGAGAAATTCCCCTATAGCTGTTGCAGTCAGCTCTAGCACCTTTATTCTTGTATAGTGAAATGATGGCATCTCGTAGATCTGCAGGCGTCTCCTCCTTGTCCCAGATGCTGGTTAGGATGTCATGGAAAGATACAAATGCCTTGAATACCTCTTCAGCGATTCCATCTTTACCTGGTGCTCTGCAACAGTTCATCTATTCAGTGGCCTTCCACACTTCTTCCTCAGATGGGAGCAAGTCCAGCTCTCCGCAGACTGGTCTCTGGTGGATTTGTTGTAGTGTTGCTCTGTCGACAATGAATGGGTGATTGAGGAGCTTGCTGAAGTGTTCCTTCCATCTTGCTTTTATCCCTTCTATGTCTTTGATGGTTGAGGTGCCATCTTCTGAGAGCAGAGGGCTGGATCCTGATCTGGGAGGACCATAAACAGCTTTAATGGCACTAAAGAACATGTTGTAAAGAGTGCCAGGGTCAGCAATGAGAAACAGGGACAGTCAGTTGACTGGAACACACTTAAAGTACAAAAAATACTCAAAAGTACTGGTTTGTTGGAAAATGTTCTTCTGTATCTTCATTTGTTGAGTTACAAAACAACTTTGATTATTATAGATGATGACAGTTTTCAATTGCTTGGAATTTCCCTTCAGTGGCCCACTAAGCCTCCCCTTTTGGACGCAGGTGTGTCACAAGTGGGTCTCTGAACTGGAACCTTAGCACACCTTCCCATTAAAACAATTGAAGCTGTTGAACAGAATGACCAGTTTTTGGTCAACATAGCTTGTCATGCTGACCTCTTAGCTGCATCATATAGCATGCTGAAGGACGCTGCACTGAATCCAGCTGCATTACCACACATACTGGAAGCTGTGGTCAAGACATCCCATCATGCACATTCTGTAGCAATAGCATTATCAGTGGAATTTCTGCATATCCATCATGATGTTGCACTGAATTGTATTATAATTGGCCTCTCCCCATTAAATGTGTTTCTTTTGGAGGAACATTTCAAGATGGAGACCACTTCTGCGATCCAGAATGCAATGTGTGTCAGATTGGGCAGTCTCCATTGACTTTTAGGAAGTTTTTAAATTCCAGGTTCTGCCAGTCTGAATTGATTCAGAACTCAGGGTCTTCACCCAAGTTATGGGAGAAGTAGTGTCTTACCTCCATTTACTGAAAATCCTGATTCTCCAGTATTTTGATGACTGGCTTGTCCATCGTCTTTAGGTTCAATTCCTATATCAGGATCTATTCTGTTGTTGATCACAGTAACTCATTTGGATCTTTTTTGCAGCCTTGACAGGTTAGAACTCAATTTATCTCAGGACTTTGTTTATATGGGAATGAACTTCCCTACTAACCAGAACTTAGTCCTGTCCCACGGGTTGCATAGATCAAATCCTCGCTCTTCTAGTGGTGCCAAGAGCAATACATTGTTTCCTTGCTCTACCTATCTGTATTGGGACCTTTGAATGCCACTGCCTGTCTGGTACCTTAGGACATCCCCATATGCACTCTGTACAGTTTCTCTTTCCCACATGGTGAAAACAACTTATATTCTCAGATACATCTAGGACCAGATTTTCCTAATCATTTCATTCCGGATGAATTGTCGTGGCAGTCATATTATACATTGCTGTCTCTCTCTCAGCCATGGCTATTAGAATCTCTGTATCATTAAACATTTTGTACTTGGTGAAGTACCTAAAATATTCCCATACAACGTTTGCTCAGAAATTCATCTTTTATCTCTCAAATTATGTGTTTGATTTTTAGTGGGCAAGTCTTTGAATATTAAACAGCATTGTATACTGCTTAAAATGAGCGTTCTGCACTGTCTGCTGTAGCTGTGACAGGTAAGTTCCATGTAATGCACCAGATGTAAATAATTATATTGCTGTGGCATTACAGTTGGGGCAAAAAACTTGATCCCTCCACTGTCTACCACAACGTGGATATGCACAACAACTATATCCCATCTGCAGTGGTCAACATTGTAGAGGGATTAATTTCTACCATGGAATTGTGGATTATCCAAAACCTATGAACCATGAAGCATGTCCTGTAGGTGCTATATTATGGCTATATTCTATCTTAACTTGAGCTGTCAGAATGTTGTAAAAATGACCAGATGTACTGTAGGTGCTATATTATGGCTTTATTTTATCTTAACTTGAGCTGTCAGAATGTTGTAAAAATGACATATTCTATTTGGCCATATTCTATTTTGACTTCAGAATGTTATTATAATGACCAGATGTAAAGAATTTCTTTCACACTCACCAAAACTAACCCGCTGCTTTGGAGCTTTTGGATGTTGCAAAAAGTAGGATATGTGAATGGCTTCACTTTAAATTTCATGCGTGCATATATCTGTTAGCCATGCATATATCTGTTAGCCAAATCAGTGCTTGTTTGATAATAAATTAGTGAAATCTAGGGTGGTGGGGTTGGTGTCAGTATGCAATACATTATTAGTCTCTGTGTGTGTATATATATGTATATATATTAATTTATTTATTTATTTATTCATTTATTCACAAACACACAGTTGTTTATTGTCACAGTTTTTAATTCTTTCTGTCATATGAAGACCTGTGTGGCAAACTGCAGTACTAATTTGTGCTAACAGTAGTTTCTTTACTGATATTTTGGAATAGCTTCACAGAAGTAGTACTCATCATGACTTCTTATATAATTATATTTTTCCCCAGTGAAGCCACATTTAACAGATGATGAGTTCCGCCAGACCCAGTTCATTGTGCAACAGTTTGCCTCAGGGATTGGGAAAGATCTGCACTTTAAGCTGCTAGAAAAAGCCAAATATGTCAGAAATTGGGTAAGTGAAAATAGCCATGATTCACACAGGTCTTGAAATAACCTAGTCATGATTAGAAGTGGCAAAAGCCCTTGAAGTCCTTTAATTTGCATTGACAGCATTTTAAAAGCCCTTGAATTCCATTGATACCTAATTTGTTACAATCAGTAATACTTGTTGATAGTCACTGAATACTGTATAAATCTTCTAAAAGATTTAAGGTTATTTTCCATGTTTTTCAGCTTGAGAAATGGTGGGAAGATGTGGCATACCTTGAATTCCGACCACCAATTGCACCACTGGTAAATTTTGCCGGTCCTGGACCATATATGCATCACTATATGCCCCCTAAAGATGGAACACAGATAGAGAGGGCTGCCTTTCAAATGCACTATTATTTGAAATTTGTTGAACTTGTCAGGACGTAAGTGTACCCACTAATTTATGAGTGATGGTGAATTTTATAATTGATATTTTTAGTTTTGGTCTTTAATGTAAAATAATTGGAACCTACACCAGGGGTTGAGTAAGTCACTGTGACATACTAATGCTGATCTTATTATTTTTAAAATCATTTATGCCAATAATAAATTTATGCTTTCTTGACATTAATTCCAGCTTTATCCATGGCATTTATATGGAGCTTGGTCAGGTTGTTCCTATTTCTTCCAGCAGGCATATGTAGGTCATAATGACCTTCTTTAGTTACACGAAATAGTCTTTATTAGAAGTTGATGCCAGTGCTGAAGTTTCATTTTCCTTGTATAACCTCATCTGTAGGCATTTTTGACTTGGTCTGAATGTTCCATGAATCATTTAAAACCTGCAAATTTGACAGAGATGGGGGGAGGGGGAATGTCACACTGACATTGTTTTATACATGAATCCAGCATTAGGTATTTGTAAGTTTTCCTTTTCTTTGCAATTTTCAAATTCCATAGACCAGTGGAAATGGTCATCAAGTCAAATTGATGAAAGTGGCTGAATTTTACAACTGAGCAGTATTACACTATCCCTACTTTGCATTGAAAAGCATAGAGATAACAGTTGCACTATCTGCAAAATACTGTAGTTCAAGGGCAAACTTGGATCTCTCTCTCTGACTACTCTTTTCATCTTAAACACTGTGGTAAACAGGCAAGCTTGGATGTCTCTCTCTGACTACTCTTGTCACTTTAAACACTGTGGTACACAGGAAAGCTTGGATGTCTCTCTCTCTGACTACTCTTGTTACTTTAAACACTGTGGTACACAGGAAAGCTTGGATGTCTCTCTCTGTGACTACTCTTGTCACTTTAAACATGGTACATGGGCAGTCCTGGATGTCTCTATTTGACTACTCTTGTCATCTTAAACACTCTGGTACAAAGGCAGACTTGGATGTCTCTCTCTGATTAATCTTGTCATCTTAAACAATGTGGTACACAGGCAGGCTTGGATGTCTCTCTTTGACTACTCTTGTCATCTTAAACACTCTGGTGCAAAGGCAAACTTGAATGTTTCTCTCTGATTAATCTTGTCATCTTAAACACTGTTTTACACAGGCAAGCTTGGGTATCTCTGCCATCTTTATTTTGAGTGAAAAGTTGTCTTTGTATTAGATGTCTTATTTTTAAACTTAATGTCAAGAGAAACCTTTTGGGTTTTTTCTTTGAGGTATGATGTGTTTTTTTTATTGTTCAGAGAAGGAATTCAGAACTCTCTTTTTTGTGTTTTTAGAGAGAAGCTGCGAAAAGACAGGGACAGTAAGGGACATGCTCTATGTATGAACCAGTTCAGAAAGGCTTTCTTCACATGCAGGATTCCTGGGGTACAGAAAGACCAGCTGTATCTGGGATTCAAAACAGGTTTGGCTTCAGAGCTTACTTGTTGGAATCAGTGTTGTATACAAAGATAGGACGCAATTTAAGTAAAGCGTAGAAAAACTTCTTATTTAAGAGTATTTGGGTAGAAAAGTTTTGAAAATTCAACAGTTATCCATGAGCAGTAAGTTAATTACAGTTGCCCCCAAGATCCAGCTATCTAGTTATCGAGATCGATAGATAAACATACTCAGTATCTGGAAATATCCCTGACATATCTGATGGTAACAATATTTTGACTGACTGTAGAATAAAATGATGGTGGTAAATCTTGACATGCCAGGTGTCAGACTGCTTCAGGCATCAGTCATACCCCATAACCGTGGCTTTGTACTTCCATTAACAAACGAGATTCAGGTATACTCTGTCAAACTGAAGTGATTCCATCAATGCTTCTGTGCTGTCAAACATACAGTCAGAATTTCCACTTTAACTATAAGCATTAAAGCCATCACATCTTCTTTGTGTTTGTCTTCAATGCATCCTATGTATAGACATTGCTAAGTTTTGGGTAAGCAATAACCAACAGGTGTTTTCTCCATCATGTGTCATACACCTCCAAGCACCAAACAGCGCAATAGTTGAAAAAATGTTTTTCACCCAAACTTATAAATTAGTTCATTTACCTTCCTATTTAAGGACAAACAATAGACCACCAAGTACAGCTCAGTCAGCTGTCATGCACTCTTGTTAAATCATATATATTCCCACATGCTATCCCATCCAGTCTTGTTCATCATAATCCATTTTATTTTGTGAGTCAGAAATGTTGACAGCAGTTCCAAATCATTTCCATGTACACAAGCCGCATGTCATTATAATCTTAAATTTCTGACCATAGACTGGAACAGGTTCATATAAGTTGTAGAGGTGGAGGGAATGCAGTTATGTTTAAACATATGATTTCCTGATTTTGCTCTGCAGTTGTGAAAAGTCATAATTATAAACATTAGGTTTTCCTTGTCCTTTTAGTGCATTATGAGATTATTACTGTTGACCTCCTGTATGAATTTCAGTTTAAAGTATTTTTGAAGCCTAATCGCATGTTTCATTATGGAAGCTCTTAGTGTCTGATTTATATATTTGATTGTCAGTCAAAACTCTGACAATTTGTATATGCCAAGTAAATATGATAAGCATATAAACCTAATCTTTCTTGAATGGTTTACCCACAAGCATTTAGCTATAAATAATTCACCTTAGAAAGCTTGCTCTTTTTTTAATGGTGCAAAGACTTCAGATTAGCCTGTTGTCTTCCCAAATCTGTGTCGGTTTGCCAGTTGAGTAATGGTTTAACTATGGGTTACCTCTGTGACATTTTCTGGGTCTATGTCTCACAGATAATCCCACTACAGTACTTGCCAATATTGGAGTTAAAATACATTTCCAATTTTGATTTTATGAGGGTTTTTTTCAGTGTAAAATTTAAATTTAGAATCAAAATTTGTTTTGGTATTTGGAGTTAAGGGTTTTGATTTACTGGGGAAAAAATGTTGATATTAAGGAAGAAGAACTTCCTGACTAAAAACAATTTGGTCATATATATATATATATATATATATATATATATATAGTGTGACCCCGCTATAACACGGTAGTTGGGAGCCATAGAACCCGACCGTGTTATAAGCAACCAGGTCAGTTAGCTGAAGAAAATGATGCATGTACCCAAAAAAATGTGCGTGGGGGGGGGTATAGGAAATAAATGCGGGCGCAAAAATACATGCTTCATTGGCACAGTTATCATCTTAAATCAATGCATATTAAATGAGAAATAGTGAAAACAGAGAAGGTATTTATAATATTTTACTTTATTCAGAGAACCAGGCATTGGTACATATACGTGTATACTGTTTATATATACATGTCTAACGTATAGCAATGAATAAAGTATCAACACCGTGTACCCACCCGCGAATCACGTCACATACATTGAATCCACAATACAAGTAATTCCATCGAAACTATGCACACACACACATTTAAAATATTCAATAATTTTGTCACAGTTTAATGGAAAAAAATAGCACAATCACGTAACGAATGATGAAGCACATTTACTTTTCAGTACATCCCAAGTCTGTAAAGGTTTGCGTTTTAAGCGCCGTCAGTAGAGTTCGTAAGCATGAACGTTTTTCCTGTAAAAAGGAAACTTTCACGACACGGTAAAAGTGTTCCAGTCACGTTGAAAAATAAAGCAATCCATCAGATTCCATTGCTTTTATTTAATTCGGTACTGACTTCCTTTGAAGAAAGGTTCTTTGTTTTTACTGAAGATTGTAATCGGCTTTCTTTGATGAAGGGTGCATGCGTTATTGAAGTCACCGCTAAAGGACAGCTTTGGAGAATCAAACAAATGCCCGTTTCTTATTGTGGCAGCAACATCAAAAAATTGTATTGCACAATTGAGACTGATGTTTTTTTCATTTGCTTAGTATGTTTTCATAATAATCGGCGCTTCAAAGGTAATGTTTTCTTTGAAATTTAAGCTACTGTTTTATCTGGATACATTTTAAAAAAAAAAAATGAATTGGCTGTCGTATGGTCAATTGTAGTTACAGTTCCTCATTGCCTATTGAATAGACAAGTGAGAGCTTTTTTTATATATATATATATATATATATATGTGGTAGTCAAGTGATGCTGCCTTCCACGCATGCATCAGAAATTTAAAGAAAGAGTCAATCACCAATAGAGAGAAACGTGTTCTGGTCTGATGACAGGGATTACTACAGAAAATGTGAATGTTCTGAAGAGTGAAAAGAAGAGGAATTTTACTTAGCCATCCACATACAAATGTCAGTCTATGTAAATATATTAATTACTAGCGAGTGGCTGAAAATCCGACGAAAGGTATATTATGAGATAATGCCTTGTCCGGTTGATCTCTGCTACACGAAATGTAAATTTGAAAAAGAGCGGGCATCTCAAAACATACAGTACTCATGCTAGATGTCAACATAAGCGGATTAAGATATAGCAATGCACTATTAAGATGGTTTGTCAATATGAACAAAGAATTTGTTTATGTAACAATAGATAAATTTTAGTGCATTTTATATCAGCTTTGAGGCTTCCTTTCATGGGGCCTCTGAATTTCTCCACTCCAAACCAATGGTTGTATATACAAGTTTAAACAGCCAACAACGTCGCCAATAAAAAGAAATCGCCAAATGGTATATTTTGCTGCCAATAAGGAAAAAAATCACAATTTGTGACATTGGCAAAGCCCTGCGTGATTCCTGAATAAACTTTTTAGACGTTATTTACGCACTTTTAAGAAGAAAACACTATTTTTTCGTGTATGAGAAAAATGCATATAAAATTTCAGGAGCCACGCCACGATCGTCTAGTATTATTCATACGCGATCTCTTCCCTAAAATGATAATACCTTTTTTTTGTTTTTTTTCGTACTTTTAAGAAAGATATTTTTTTTTTTGTGTACGAGAAAAATACATGTATATGAAATTTCGGGAGCCACACCACGACCGTGTTATATCCAAATTCGTGTTATAACGGAGTGTGCTATAGCGGGGTCACACTGTATATATATCTATATATATATATATATATATATATATATATAAAGAACCTGCCCTCTTTCGTTTATAGCTAAGAGGATACACATGCAATATTTTCTTCAGTTAACTGACTTTGTTGATATTAGATGATATGGTACATAGCACGTTGGCACTTTGTTGACCCTGTCTGTCATGACAATGTAGGTTTTCACTATATACATTACAAATCACATAAATGACAGTCTTTCCAAATTTAACATGAGGAAATAAATTCTGCTGCTTCTTGAATATAGAAATCCTGGAAGAAAATTGTTATCATTCCTGTCTATACGCCATATTGACAAAGAGAAGAAACTCTTTCCCATTACCTTCCCTTACTACTGCTAGGTGGTTACCCATCACCAGGTTGTTTTCCAGTTTAAAGCTTTTACTGCAATATGATATACATCATCCCACATTTCTTTTCAGAATCCTGTGAAATCTTGTTTACCTCGAACCATCTGTCGAAAAGTGTAATATTTTGAATGAAGGTTTCCACAAAGGACTGGTAACCTTTTTTGTTTTTCCATGGATGGGTTTTTAATATTTTTTAAGTTTGTAGATTTTCTTTTTCTGTTTGATTTGCTTACCATATTGGTCTGCATGTGCAGTTTTAATTTTTCTACTGCAAGACTAGTTGAATTTTCTCATTATGGGTGTTGTATATTTGTTGATATTTTCAGGTTTTTATTATCCATTTTTTGTTGTTTACTGTCTTTAAAAATGAGGGAGCAACAAAGTGTTCAAAATGTAAATGTTCAAAAAAAGTTCAAAGTCAGCCACGATGACTTGTGCCTCACTTGTACATAGAATGCATCATCAGCACCTTGCAATGTTTATAGCTCTTGTTGTAGTGTATATCAATATTTTGTGTAACCTTGACAGTATCTGTATTGTGTGAAATTTGTGTTCATGACTGTAATTGTAGTGATCATCTGCAAACAGGATATATATTGTTCATTTTTTGTCCATGGGTGTAAATTCTATTTTAAAGATAAATAGCTGTTTACAAGTTAAATTCAACCAATATATTGAACATGTTGATAAGTTTGGAGTAATTCCTCATTGGCTAGTGAGGTCAGACAGGTTCTTAGAAGAATTAAATTATTTCCATTTGATGGGTTAGTCAGTCAGGTTCTTTTTCAGTTTGGGATATTGTGAAATATTACTCAGCAAGTTAGGTAAAAATTGCGTTTTAGGGCTATATGGGGGTGTATAAGTAACTAGCTGGACAATTATTTCATTCTCATTTCCTATGTTCTTGTTTTAACATTAGTCTGTAGATGTGATTTATGTTGTGTTTAGATATAATTTGAGAGGAAACATTTGTTTCGATTATTCATTGGAATTATAAAATGCTTCTTGGACTAAAATATCATTTTCGGATTATTGTGAATTTATTCAAAGGAGTTCTGGACAATGCCATTGTAATACATCAGGACTATTGGCAGACAAGCACATTCATGAATTTGGATTTCATTCGGAACACTCGATTCGTTTGGATTTGGGTAGAACTTTTTAGGATTAGTTTGGATTTGATTCATAATACTATAAGTTCTTCTTAAATTTTCATTTTTTTAAATTTGGAGAATTAAATTATTTAAGTTTTACAAAACTTGTTGCATTTGCTTCTTTCTGTTTCTTAGTTTATGACCATAGAGTCATAACATTGGTCATGGGGACTCGATCCTCAGTTCTAATTTGAAGGTGAGAGATTTTAAAGGTGAGAGATAGGAAGATAAATGTTGAAGTGATCAGAGTGTGATGTCTTGATACTGCACCTGAATCATCTTCTGTTGTGAGTGTAGTGGGGCATGTTCCATTGGCACCTCCCTATCCTAAGATTCCTGCTAGCCACCATCACATCTGGGCAGCTTCAGATGGATGTTTTGGTGGTGGATGTGTCCATGCTACACCAGTCTGATGCACTGCTAGAGTTGCACATGAAGAGGCTGATTCGTGAGATGCTAGCAAATTTGCTTTTGTTGACAGTTTTTTCACCTTCATTTGAAGTGTTCTTCCAGTGTTAGCATGGATTTGCCAGGAGATTGTTCTCATGAAGTTTGGCAACCCAGAGGGAGTAAGTCCCCCAGCCATCATTGCTTCCCATCACATTCATAGTTGTTACCTTCCAGCCCCGCCTTCATGTGGTCCATGTAGACCAGGTAGCAATTAGAGATCTGTTCTATTGATGGGCTCTGCTGCGTACTGACTGATTATCCCATTATGTATGGAACTATACAGAGACCAGTATCAGCAGTTTGTTTTGCTGGCCAGCCAACTGTCCATTTGGCCTTCCAGCCTTCCATACAGCCTTCCTTCCAACCTTCCAGCCTAGTGGAATGATTGTTGATTGTGTGGCCTCCAGCAAAGCTGGAAAGCCTGAAATTATTGGTGTATGTTGTAAACAAATACCACTCAACACATGGGGCTGATGGGACTACTTGTTCAGTGCTGCTACATATGCTGTATGTGGTCATGGAAACTTTGCCAGCTTAGGACAAAGCCCAGAATGAGTGCATGGAAACTTTGCCAGCTAAGGACCAAGCCCAGAATGAGTGCATGGAAACTTTGCCAGCTAAGGACAAAACCCAGAATGAGTGCAGGGAAACTTTGCCAGCTAAGGACAAAGCCCAGAATGAGTGCAGGGAAACTTTGCCAGCTTAGGACAAAGCCCAGAATGAGTGCAGGGAAACTTTGCCAGCTTAGGACAAAGCCCAGAATGAGTGCATGGAAACTTTGCCAGCTAAGGACAAAGCCCAGAATGAGTGCATGATCTGCATCCTCACATCAATCAAATAATAAAAGTGACAGAGTTCAGATTTCAATGCCATCTGACCACCCACTGCTTCTGTTAATGAGCCAGAACTATATGGTCAAAGCCTCAGTAGACACTGAGGAAAAAACATCCCTACTTTGGCCTGCTCCTGAAGGCTGCGAATTCAGCCATTCTTCCGTTCGAGGAAGCCATTGTAAAGGTTGGATGCTCATGTGTTCCTATCCTGCTTGTACCTGTTAATGTTAATGTGGTTGGGGAATGTATTCGAGAAAGAATTTTTTTAAAGTAAATTGCGTTTTTCTAAGAATACTTGCCTGGTCACATTACAGTTAAACTTTCAGACCATGAACATCCTGGTTGATGTCTTGCTCAGTTTAAATTGGTATACAGATAGTTGGTTTGTAGCCAACTAGTGGTGGAAATAGGAGGTAATGGGTTTCTTGCTTTTGTCTGTGTGGTATATAGACAAGAAAAGAAAAATATTTCTCTGTCTAGGATTGCTGGGTTCAAGAGGTATGTGGAGTATTTCCTAACATTAATGTCATTGGATAAATATTCTTGGAGAGACATAATTTACTTCAGAATTTGCTTTCTCCACCATCCACAGTTATGAAGATTTGAGGATGGTTTTCACATGGATAAGGAAGAACCCTATAAGGTTACTGTAACCGGAAGAATGAAAAATGGTTTCCCCGCAAGAACAGTTACCAAATCAACAGAAGAGAAGTGGTTTCCACACAGTAATATTAGTTTTACCAGACAGGCCTTGGCCAAACTTTGTGGATAGATGGCACATTGGTTAAGGAAGAAAGTGTCTAGATTTTTTGGTCTAAAGGTCAATGATGATGGTCACTATGACTGAGATAAATGGTTTCTGTGCAAAACTTTTAGTCATTGACTATGTACCTTGGATGACTTGTACATTGGGTAAGAAGGAAGTCTGTTGTTTTGGGATAAGAGGTCAAGGTCACTGACAATGAAAAAAGTAGTGCCTAAATATCGAGTTTTGGATCTAAATATTGAGTTTTAGATCAAAAGGTTACGGTCATTGTGGCACAAAGAAAAGTTGTTTTGCATTTTTGCTGTGGAGTTAAGTGCATGACCAAATTTTATGGAGGGCTTGCACTTAGGGGTCTAAAGGTCTGAAATCATGGTCTTGCTAAGTCTCATAAAAAAAATAGTGATTTCTGCATATTGCTTTTTGTTAAAAAGCATACACATTGAGACCTTTTGATCACTAACCTCCCAAGTCAAACATACCCTACTAGTACATGTATCAAGGATTATTAAACACGGGGTCGGAGGATAATGTTCCATTTATGGTACTCTTGTTTGCAATGGAATGATCAATGGCTTTTCTCTTTTCTTCTATTTGTATCAGAGATGCTGCAAGGTGCGTGATTGCATGAACCATGCAAAATGTTTGAACGAATTTGCACACTTTGAGACCAGTTATGTACAAGAATTCCCTCAGATTGCATATGAAAATGTTCTCTGTGCAGTATGCAATTTTTATTAATCAGCTGTTCACCTGTAAAGTGTTTGTTGCTACACAAGTCACGCCAATTGAGGTATCATAGCACTTGTCAAGACAAGTCTTTTTTTGTAACTGTTTAAACAATTGGATTCTTCATCTTGACATGAACAGTTGTTAACCTAAATTGTATTGGTACACTGGACCCAGGAGCAAGCATTCTGTCATAGTATGGCCCTTGCATCAGGTGTTTTACAAATGTACGTTTTAAAAAATCAGGCTACTAGAAAACACAAAATAGTTGATTCTCAGCATGGTTCATCTTTAGATAATGATTTTGTTCAGCAAATACTGGTTGATGAAAGTGATGATAGCAGTTTATTTTTAAAGTTATGAAGTTCATGTGTATATCAGATAGTAGGAGCTGGGAAATGGTTAATGAATATACCATTGAGTGATTTTGAATCAGAAAATGGTGTTAAATACACGATTGATGTATATTCTGGATGGACAAAGCAGACAGCATGATGGTCACCCCCCCCCCTTTAAGCACTGTTTCAAAATGTAGAAGAGGTATAAAAACAAACTAAATTATAATACAATTTAAAAACAGAGTGCAATTTTTAGCTCTTTCTCAAACAATTTAGCCCTGCTGGATCATTTGCTACAACACCATATAGCCCAGTATGGGTTAAGATAAATGTAATAAAAAGAATCTAAAAATGAAATTAGGAAGTACATATAAATATATTTAATTGATCAAAATACCTTTGTCTAAACAAGCAGACTATAGCAGTAATGGACTTAAGATCCTAATAAGCATTTTGGAACAGGTAATAAATATGGCATAGTAGTCAGTAAAGCACTGATTCCAGAAAGTGAAAAGTTTTGTAACTTGTTCCAGCTAGCTATTCAAATACACGTGAGGAACAGATGAAGCTCAGATGCAATCGACAGGTTAATGCTTATACAACTAGACTCAACGTCTTCTAAAGATCATGATTTGAATAGGGCTCTGATAAAGTTGAGCAGGAAGAGAGATGAATATTAAAGTGTTAGGTAAATATTGAACTATGATCAATTACTCCTTCCCCTCCTTTTTGTTCTACACCCCCTTATTTTTGTGACCAGAGGGTAGCTCCCCCCTTTAGATAAAATCTTGACAGCATTCATGTGCATGTGTCTGATTATAGGTGTGTCTTTTTGTTTGCTCAGATCTTTGTTGGAAAGAAAACTTAAAAGTATAAATCTCCATAGAAACAATTAAGATTTATTTCTTCACTGCATTGTGATTTGTTTTTTGAAATTTTGTTTGGATAAATGAAGTAGGACTTCTATAAACTGGTGTCTATTTAAAACTCCAAGATGAGTCTTCACCAGAATAACACAAGTTCAAATTCTACACACTGGTGATACCTATAGAATGGTTATCAGTTCCACAGTGGAAAGTGTGTTACAATTCTATGTAATAATTTATTTGAGTATTTCTGTTTAATGATAATTAACAAGAATAGTACAAGTTAGAATTCATTGCATATTGTACTGATATTGCATCATCAGTCCTGCTAAGGAACATGTAACACAAATATGCACATTGTTCTACTCTATTTGAGTTTAGTAAATTCAAAATAATTAATTTCCATATTTATTTTGATGGAGGGATGTTCCTATCAATATGTCCATTCTCTGTTACATAATTTAGTAACAACCTTTGTAGTCCTTCTAAATTTAGTAACAAAATTAGGGTCACTTCAACCCTTTTGGCAGCCAGTTTTTCCAATACAGTGATTTAACTGTGTACATGTATTGTCATCCCTCTTCATTCCAGCTGTTGGGGCACCCCTAACCAGAAACTTGTCCATGTTTCAATACATTGATTTGACTGTGTACATGTATTGTCATTTGGGGCATCCCTGAGCAGAAACTTAACCATGTTCCATGTTTACCATTATGGTTCACATGATCATAATTCAAGTACTAATCCAATATCAGAGCTGTCAGGTCAATGTAAACTTTCCACATGCTATGAGTTATAAAGTAGCTCACAATATATAGTAGATAGTTTATAACAATCACACTACAGATTGTATGAATAAAATTTGTGCATCATGCTGTTGATTTAATAACACAAGGACAAATTTACAATCAAACATTTGTGACTGGAGAACATGTAACATTTCATTATAATTATTAACATTGTCATATTTTAATAATATATTGGTGTTACCCAACAGGGTTTTTAGATGGTTGTTGTTGTTGTTGTTGTTGTTATAGGGTTTAACGCCATTTTTCAGCACAAGATAGGCTATACATGGTGGCCAGTATTAATGGTGGGGGAAGAACCCTGGAAAACCCCGGGAAGAACCACTGACACACGAGAAGCTACTGGCAGGCTTTCTCACATACCCATGTTAGGTTTTTAGATGGTTGCCTAGCAATAATTTTAGTTGCCCTGGGTTCTTGAGTAGTGGACTTTTTACACCCACATCCCCATCCAACCTCCCATTAACTCCAGTCAGGGTCTGATTTTCTCTCATCTCATTTTATCTGCATGGTTTAGCCTGTGCTTGGTAGCCTCCTTCCTGACTGAGCCAAAATGTAGGTGGCATTTTGTATGTATTAGGGGGATTAGAGCATGTATCAACTGTTGACAGTACAAGTCTATCTTACCCATAATACTTTGTATTAAAGTTCTTCTATTAGACTACATGGTGAGGTCAAAAGGCACTGAACATTTAAAGCCATGTTTGAAAATAACATTCTCTTTTTTATTGTCTTTAACTTTTCAAAATGGCAGAAATTTACAAATCTGTTTGCAGAATCAGAGGGATCTATCCCAACCCATCTGATAGTGCTGTGTAGGGGTCGGATCTATGTGATGGAAGTTTTTCATGGCAGTGGAGAACCCTACACAGTTCCAGAGCTTCAGAAACAGTTGCAGATGATTAGGGAGCAGTGTGACAATCGCCCCATGGGGCCAGGGATAGGGGCTCTTACAGGGGATAACAGAACTTCATGGGCCAAGGTTAATTACATAATATTTAAATTTTCCTTTTTATCTGTATGGTTGGTAGTGATCTGATTGGTCAGACCATTTTGAATTTCTTTCATTGACACCTGTATAAACAGAAAATTTTATTTCATGTGACCCAGCCCACTGGTGCTTCTTTTTGGACCATTCACAGATTATCATTTCTTTGTTTCATTGACTGTGAGGGCAATATTTTGGAAATTACAGTTCCTGTGTACATTGTGAAACAAAAGTACAGTGAATGATGATACTTCATTCAACACAAATAAACTTCCAAAGTATAAAATTTAAAGTTTTATTAGAAGTTTAAATAATATATCAAGATATAGTTAGGCAGGAACTTTAATATTGTACATCATTCTCCTCATTTTGTACAAGTAGACCTACAATCTAACATTTTTAAAAGCATCTGGCGTGGTCATCGTGAGTTGATTATTAAAGCAGTACCAAATTGGAGGGGGCTTTATATCACATTTAGACAAGTGTGAGCTTCAATACTTTGCCATAATTAGTGTATATACCTAGTGTTTTATTAATAATAGTGCTTCAGGCAATAGTTCTAATTATTTTAGAGGATTGTACTTTTGAATTAAAATGCTCAGATAAAATGAAACATACTTTCAGGAAGATAAAAGTTTTTGAACAGTTATACTCAAATAATAAATCCATTTTGATAAGTATTAAATTTAATTTTTAGATATTAGTATCTTTTATAATTCTTTCTTTCATTTTCAGTATTACTAGTGTCTGAATACCTTATGCTTTTCCCACTTTCTTTTTAGCCTTACTTAACTCACTTGTTGATTTATGGCAGTGAGTGGAAACTTTATAGAAACAGTTGCATTGAAACAATTTAAAATGCTTTATAGCTTTTTTTTCAAAGCTTTCAAATAAAACACATAAAAGCAAATATTCTATTACCAGGTTACAGTATTGACTTTGATTCATCAAACTATAGTAGATCTGTTAATATGTAGGAATGGCTCATTTTTTCTTGGGTTTTTAAATTCATGATTCAGGACAAAAATGAAAACCATGAAAATTTAATTCCATGAAAATTTGTGATACTACCAGATGGTTTACTGTTATTATTATTATCAATTAGTAGACCGCTCCGGTGGCCTAATGGTTAGAGTGTCTGCCTCAGATGTGGGAGGTCATGGGTTTGATCCCCGGCCAAGTCATACCAAAGACATAAAAATGGTACTAACAGCTGCCTCGCTGGGCACTCAGCATTAAGAGGTTAGTGTTAGGACTGGTCGGCCTGGTGTCAGGATAATGTGACTGAGTGGGACATCATGCTACATGTTTGCGGCATGATGCCCCAGTGCTAGACATCACTGTAAACTGCCATGCTGCAGACATCGTAGCGATATGACTAAAAAATTGTTAAAGCTATGTTAAAAATCCAAATCCAAAATCAGTTAGTAATATATGATTTACTATTAATATAATCAGTTAGTAATATACTGTTTACAATTTTGATCATCAGTTGGTATTGAATGGTTTTCTATTATCTTTATTGCTGTTCAGTCATTTTTGATATTGAGACTAATGTAAAAGCACATGGGTATGCAAACAAGTACACACAAGGCATGCAGGTATTTCATGACTTAACTCTGACACATAGTCACTTGTACCAGTACACAAGGCATACAAACATTTCATGACATTGACACATAGTCACTTCTACCACTACCAGTACACAAGGCATACAAACATTTCATGACTTAACTCTGACACAGACACTTCTACCAGTACACATAAGGCACACAAACATTTCATGACTTGACTCTTACACATAGTCATTTCTACCAGTACACACAAGGTATACAAACATTTCATGACTTAACTATTACACTTCTACCAGTATGCATGACATACAAACATTTCATGACTTAAATCTTAAACATAGTCACTTCTACCAGTACACACAAGGCATACAAACATTTCATGATTTAACTATTACACTTCTACCAGTATGCATGACATACAAACATTTTATGACTTAAATCTTAAACATAGTCACTTCTACCAGTACACACAAGGCATACAAACATTTCATGACTTAACTATTACACTTCTACCAGTATGCATGACATACAAACATTTCATGACTTAACTCTTAAACATAGTCACTTCTACCAGTACACACAAGGCATACAAACATTTCATGACTTAACTATTACACTTCTACCAGTATGCATGACATACAAACATTTCATGACTTAACTCTTACACATAGTCACTTCTACCAGTACACACAAGGCATACAAACATTTCATGACTTAACTCTTAAACATAGTCACTTCTACCAGTACACACAAGGCATACAAACATTTCATGACTTAACTCTTACACATAGTCACTACTACCAGTACATACAAGAGATCAAACATTTCATGACTTAACTCTTACACAGTCACTTCTACCAGTACGCATAAAACATACAAACATTTTGTGTCTTGACTTTTACATATAGCCACTTCTGTTTGAGAATTCCAATGATCCATTTGAATGATTAAGATTTATTCTATACCATGGCCATTTGAATGATTAAGATTTATTCTGTACCATGGCCATTTGAATGATTAAGATTTGTTCTGTATCATGGCCATTTGAATGATTAAGATTTGTTCTGTATCATGGCCATTTGAATGATTAAGATTTATTCTGTACTATGGCCATTTGAATGATTAAGATTTATTCTGAACTATGGCCATTTGAATGATTTAGATTTATTCTGTACTATGGCCATTGTGGTATTTTTATTTAAGGCAGTAGTTATACCCATCACTCACTCAACATGTGTAGCCATGTGTTTCAGTAATGGTAATACTTACTGCACAGTTATAGATTGGTGTCCTTTGAAATGGTTATAAAGGAAGCAAGTACTTTTTATGACTCTTTGAATATTTTAAAAATTATTAATATGCTTTTGTTATCAGTTGCAGAGTTTATTTTATCTAATAGAAGTTGATGACTTTTTGTCAGTAACTGAATAATAATGCTATAATCCAATTTAAAATATTACTTTTGGATGCCAACATTTGTCACTAATGCCTCTTTAAGTTGGGAAGAAACTTTGCTTTCCAGACAAAACTTATGACATGTCTCTGAGTTGTTAAACAACTTTTCAAGGACAAAGTGGTCATGCATTCATAGTGGAAATATGCTTTTTTCCAGCTACGAAACAGGTTGATTGCAATAAATCCAATCAACTATGAGAATCTACAAGCCATTGAGTCCAGTATTTATGTTCAGATATTAGAAGATGCCAGTCCCATGGATGAGTCGGATGTAAGTATGGGCATTCAGATATTAGATGATGCCGGTCCCACAGATAGGTCAGATGTAAGTATATAGATGATGCCGGTCCCACAGATAGGTCAGATGTAAGTATATAGATGATGCCATCCCACAGATAGGTCAGATGTAAGTATATAGATGATGCCATCCCACAGATAGGTCAGATGTAAGTATATAGATGATGCCATCCCACAGATGAGTCAGATGTAAGTATATAGATGATGCCATCCCACAGATGAGTCAGATGTAAGTATATAGATGATGCCATCCCACAGATGAGTCAGATGTAAGTATATAGATGATGCCATCCCACAGATGAGTCAGATGTAAGTATATAGATGATGCCATCCCACAGATGAGTCAGATGTAAGTATATAGATGATGCCATCCCACAGATGAGTTAGATGTAAGTATATAGATGATGCCATCCCACAGATGAGTCAGATGTAAGTATATAGATGATGCCATCCCACAGATGAGTTAGATGTAAGTATATAGATGATGCCAGTCCTACAGATGAGTCAGATGTAAGTATACCACTCCCTCAATAACTCATGCCCTGATAACTCGCGAACCCGCTTATAACGCGGGGTCAGACGTGGATCCCATTTTTTAAAACCAGAAATTACCCCAAAAATAGATCCTTATTTTATGAACTTTATGGAAATTGTGATCAAAATTAACTACAAAAACTTTGATATATCGCTCATTTTATTGTCGAAAACGGTAAATAGGACCTAGAAATTTTAATCAACATTATGAAATACCAAATTTAAAAATAAGTCATACAATTTTTTTACATTTTCTTTCCAAGTGACATTCCTAGCACACTGCAATTAACGATATGTAAGGAAATTTGGATCAATGAAAATGTCACTTTACGCCGAGTGGAGGCAGTACTTTAATAAACTAATACAAATTAAATAATTTTTTTATCAATTGAAATTTGTGTTCTAGTTCTATCTTCTAGTTCCATTTAAGTGTAATCATCATAAATGCAATGTGTCCTCTTGTAATTAAACGTAAAATGTGTCAATCTACCTTAACAGCTATGTCCGTGAGCATTTCTCTGAGAACCTATTTAGGTGCTGACCATGTTTTGATAACTGACTTGCAGAAGTATTTGTTGCATTGTTGCACTGAATTAAAAGCTGGCCTCCTTTGTATTATCACGTTAATTATGTCTTTTGAATCAAATAATGGAGGTGAAATAAAAGAAGAGTTAAAAGGCACGAAAATCCTACAAACTTAAAATCTGGCTGCCCCGGTCGTATGTCGAGTGAACTCACTTCATTTGATCAATTGAACACTGTTATAAATGTTATTGTGTATGTAACATAAACTACCTTAAATTAACTGACTCATTGGTAACTGTGATCAAAGATAGCACGGCAACCAAGCGAAAAGAATACTATACTTCGTAAAATAAAGAGCTTGGTTTCACAGATACGGACCATTGTGGGCAAGCGAGTTTCAGAGAATTCTTGAACTGGCACTTTGAGATATCCTCAAGAATGATAAAAAGTTTCATTATTACTTCCAATGAAATCACGATATCAATACTGTACTAATTGAACAGCACAAAAATTGAGATTCGACGTAGACGATTGTCTCACGAAAATTCGCTTGCATTTTGAACAAAAGGAATCTTGTTTGGTGGTGTACCAACAGTTAGTCTAGTTCCCTGCACTTTTCACTCCCAGTTTGGTAGGATACAATGCCATACCACTCCGGGAACCAGACTCATCAAGAAAAAAAAGCAGTGATGTAATACACACGTTTTCGTGTAAACGTAATGGTTGTTGAAACCAGTTGGAACGATCTTTCACATGTTGGACATTTTGAAAATAAATGTTACTTAAACAGAATAACGAACAACTTCATTAGAAAAAGTGCGTTATTAAAAGTTATTATTGACGTGAATGTAAAATGAGGATTCAGTCACTAAACAGCGAAGTTCCCTAACCCCGACACACCCCGCCCGCAGTTTTCTCGATGTCCAAGCAATTTTTTTCAATTTTTGGAGGTCCCTCGGTAACTCGCACCCTCGCTTATAGCACGGTCAATGTTTGTGGACCCTGTTGTGCGCGAGTTATCGAGGGAGTGGTGTATATAGATTATGCCAGTCCCACAGATGAGTTAGATGTAAGTATATAGATGATGCCAGTCCTACAGATGAGTCAGATGTAAGTATATAGATGATGTCATCCCACATATGAGTCAGATGTAAGTATATAGATGATGCCAGTTGCACAGATGAGTCAGATGTAAGTATATAGATGATGCCAGTCCTACAGATGAGTCAGATATAAGTATATAGATGATGCCAGTTGCACAGATGAGTCAGATGTAAGTATATAGATGATGCCAGTTACACAGATGAGTCAGATGTAAGTATATAGATGATGCCAGTCCTACAGATGAGTCAGATGTAAGTATATAGATGATGCCAGTCCTACAGATGAGTCAGATATAAGTATATAGATGATGCCAGTTGCACAGATGAGTCGGATGTAAGTATATAGATGATGCCAGTTACACAGATGAGTCAGATGTAAGTATATAGATGATGCCAGTCCTACAGATGAGTCAGATATAAGTATATAGATGATGCCAGTTGCACAGATGAGTCAGATGTAAGTATATAGATGATGCCAGTTACACAGATGAGTCAGATGTAAGTATATAGATGATGCCAGTCCTACAGATGAGTCAGATGTAAGTATATAGATGATGCCAGTCCTACAGATGAGTCAGATGTAAGCATATAGATGATGCCAGTCCCATAGATGAGCCAGATGTAAGTATATAGATGATGCCAGTCCCATAGATGAGTCAGATGTAAGTATAGGCATTCAGATAGTAGATGATGGGCTGCTCCAGTGGTCCAAGTGGTTAGAGAGTCCACCTCAGATGCGGGAGGTCACGGGTTATAACCCTAGCCAAGTCATACCAAAGACTTATAAAAATGGTACTAGCAGCTGCTTTGCTTGGTGCTCAAAATTAAGAGGCTAGTGTTAGGACTGGTCAGCCTGGTGTCAGGATAATGTGACTGGGTGTGGCATGATGCTAGTTGTCTATATGATTTAGTTTTTACTAGAGACAGTATTGTGCATATAAAGGGAGTGAGATATGCATTAGCTCCAGTTAGAGACAGTATTGTGTTATGTATATCAATATTGTGTGCTTGACAAATGACCATAACTGTATTTTGTGCTTAACTTTTATCCATATTTGTAGATTGGACTTTGAAATAATGTGAACATGTTGACATGGTCTTTTGACCTTAGAAGGTTCTAGAAGGCATGCCTGCTTTTTTATCTTGTTTGTAAGTTATAAGTAAGTTGTTTACTGATATTGAGTTCAAGGTCTAATTTTCTAGAACTTGTTTACAAATTTGATGGGAAAATGACCAACATCTTGGTCATCTTATTGTGCCTTTGGGTTTTATATAAGTTTGAAGTAAACAAAATTATTTCATTCCTACTTTAAGATAAGTTGAGTTCAGATGTAATTTGAGAGGAATCAAATATTTAAAAATTATTCAGTGGAATTACAAAGTGCTCATTGACATTTTGGACTAAATCACTATTTTGGAATTATTGTGAATTCATTCAAGGACATTCTGGATTATATCATTGTGATATATCAAGGCTATTTGGAATGTCAGCAGATTCAATACTGGAATTTATTCAGAACATACTTTTGGACTCGTGATAGAGCTTTTAGGATCATTTGGGGTTTAAGTCACTACACTGCAAGTTTCTTTTCAGTTTTCACTTTATATTCTTGGTAAATAAATTTATTTGCTGAATTTTACTAAACTTGTTGGTTTTGCTTTTCTGTTACTTAGTTAAAACCATAGTCATAACAGTTACACATATAAGGTGTGAGTTGAGAGACAGTATTGTACATATAAGGTGGGATGAGGGTGGTGGCATTGCTTACACCTCCATCTGAAGTGTGGACCTTGAGATTTTCGAGTATAGTGTAAAAGATAAATCTTACAGATGTCATTATCAAAATTCACATTCTGATTAACACTTAATGGTTGTTAGGATCAGTTTGGGGATTTTCAGGAAAAAGGGTCACCTAAACCTTGAGATATGGTTTTATAAGTAGAGGAGCCATAAATGGCCAGTGTATAATCCAAACCACTCCAATACCTGTGAAAATGAAGTGTTCAGTTTGCATGCAGGTCAGGACACATGAAGGTGATGGAGACAAAATGTTTCATAAAGCACAAGAATTTCATCATGCCTGCTTATCACAGGATCCCATTGAAAAATGTTTAGTAAGACCCATACAACTAAGGGAAGACAACATCATGATAAGAACAATAGACATAAGAGAAATATCAGCAAACCCACGCCCAGAGTAGATAATGAACACAGTGAGAGGGGCTAATGAAGATTGATGTTAAGACATTTAGAGGGACTAATGAAAATTTATGTGAATACTCTGAGAGCGGCAAACAGCAACATAAAAGCAGATTAAATTTCCAGTCATTTGAAACCATAGATATCTGGCCGTAAAGTTAACTGAAGATGGGGTATCTCACAATGATGTTTGTTAAACTTTTTAACTTGTTCACGTTTTCATTTCGCTATGAATAGCCTCATCCCTGGGTAGCCTTGGCAAGATGATAGCTGTCTCCAGCTGACCAAACTCTAGGCCAGTTTAAGTATATGTAGATATAGAATGTAAACAACTATAGCCATGTTCTACTGGTGACAGTGTTGTTGTGAATTGTTTAGTGTCAGTTGGATATCAGATGAGGAGAACCAGTTTTTGTAGGCACATTTTATTTGTGTTTTCTAATGGGATGTGACATACATGAATTTTATATCATGTGATCTGTACTTGAATTCATGGATTCTTCATATACATGTACAGTACATAATGGATTATCAATTGTACTACACAAATGTAAGTTGTCATTATACAAGTATATTTCAGAATAGTTTGTTATCATTTAATCAAAAGCATTTATATTTGCACATGCTTTAATTACCCCCCCCCCCTTGCCCCCAACTTTTTTGGGTACATCCATCATTTTCTTCAGCCACCTGACTTGATTGGTTATAACATGGTTTAGTCAATTGGACAGATTTTAACAAATTTGAAGATGAAGTAGAATAATTTTCCATTGATTTAGATGAGGTAATACTAATAGGTGACTTCAGCAATGAATATCTTAAATCTGTTTATTGTTGTTTTTAACTGAAGTTAACAGCTTGTTACAAAATTAGAAAGCAGTCAACGAGAGTGAATACAATAAGTTTAGCCCTGATTGCTGATATTTATAAAAACCATCCTGAAAATATATCAGAAATAAAAGTTCCAGCATATGCAGTTGGTGATCATTGTTCATTCTATGTCAGAAGGCAGTTGCATAAAATGGTTAGAAAAAGGTCAACACATTGAACTCAAGAACAGTGATGTCAGTGATAATAGCTTCATTAGAGCGTTAGAAAATGTACCTTTTGAAGTAATTCAGGCTGTACCGATGTTAATGAAGGTCAGACTTCCAAGTCAGCTTAAGTGGCTAACACCTGAAGTTAATGAGGTAAGACACCTGAGGGACAAATATCATCAAAAGAAAGACTGGGAAAAAATGTAGATTTTTTGGGAGAAGCAGAGTCAAGTATCTCATTGGTTGTGCTAAAAATTATTGGTATATTCAAGTCATTCAGGAGAATAAGGACAGCACACCAATATGGAAATAACTACATGAACTAAATTTGAAAGTGTGTACTCCCAACTCAAGATGAATAGGACAATATGTCCTTTACATTGCTAGCTGATATAACTAAAACTTTCAATATATATTTCTCTGATGTAGTTAATAAAATTGGTGTATCACATAAGTCACAATATGCTAATGCTCTGCAGTTGGAAAAACATGTAAATAATAAAGTGCCCAAAAGCATAATTTTTTTCTCCATGGCTGGCTACTGAGAAAGAAATATATGACCTTCCATGTACTCTCAGAACATCCAGGTCAACAGAATTAGATTGGACTCAACATTTTGAAACTTTCTGCTCACAGAATTTCAAAATCACTCACTTGTCAAATTGAGTTTTAATACAAATATTTTCTAGACTTCCTCAAGGTAGAAGAGTATTCTCTGTCTTTAAGAGTGGTGCAGATAATGACCAAGGAAATTGTCAACCTATCTCCATACTTTCTATATTGCCTACAAATTTTGGAAAATTTGTTGCCAAGCAACTTTATAAATATCTATCAGAGCATAAATCTTTTACATGCAGATCAATCAGGCTTTCATGCTTCACATTCCTGTGTTAATGCTGTAAGAAAAATTACTGCAAAATGGCTAGAGGAACTGGATGGTGGAAATGTAGTAGGAATACTCTTCACGGATTTTCAAATGGTCTTTGATGTGGTAAATGACCAGATACTCCTTTCTATGCTAAAAATAAGCAAGGATTCCTCTTGGGAAATAAATTGGTTTGAATCCTTTCAAAGTAACAGGTTCCAGCAAGTTTGCATTGGAATGAGTCTTTTCCCCTTTCAGGTGTACAGTAAAGCTCCATTTTAATGTCACTATTGATACTACCCTGTACACTTATGATACAAATCTTATTCAAATCCAGATAAAACTAACCAATTATCTAACAATGCATTTGATTGGTGCCATAAAATAGAATGATAATTAATGAAAGTAAAACAATGTGTATGATCATGGATTCCTGACATTGATTAGTTGTATATAGGTTGAATATAAGTCAAAATAAGAAAATGAATTTTCTGAACAAGAATCCTTGACATGGATTATCTGGTAAAAAAATGTTCTCCTTTGTGGACAGGTGTCATTTATATAGATGTTAAATGTTTAAATGAAATTAAGTGTTCACATATGTTCTTTGTTAGCATATGTCCCTTTTTAAGAGGCATCCCTAAACTAATTTCTTTGTGGATAGAAATTAAACAAAGTTGTTGGTTTCTCTTTGTAATGACATGCTCTGTATGGATGTATTAAAGTGAAAAGTACTTCTAAGTAAAAGAAAATTATTTCTTTCAGATTTTCTATCATTCATTGGCAGGAGACTCTACCAACCGCTGGTTTGATAAAGCTATTTCTCTAATATCCTACAAAAATGGAGTTTTCGGCTCAAACTGTGATGTAAGTATGAAATACATTGCACAACATTTGATAGACAATGTAGAGAAAAGCAACTGAGAAAATCAGTGTTATGAGCACCAAATGTGTGTGCAGAATGATGTGTGCCAATACTACTGCCTGGCTCATTTGGAAAACAATGTAACATTATACAGTAGTCCCCCTCTTGAACGGCCCCCCTTACCAGCGGCCACCCGCTCCTTACGGCCAGAATCCGACAGCACCGACAAATTTGTGTTCAAAAGTACCCCTCACGAAAGGCCACCCCGCTAACGCAACCAACGGCCAGCATATTAGTGCAAAAATATAAAATTTACCCCTCACAAGCAGCTGCATTTTATTTTGTAATATATATCCAGAACCAATTTTATTCATAACGTGTGTTAAGTAATCCGATTTCTGTTTCCCGATGTCAGGTTTTCGTTTCTGAAAGAAGTGTTGACTAAAGTACATGTACCACTAAGGTTAATATTATATCATTTGCGCCTCACGAGAAGCCATATTTATTTCATAAAGCCGAGAAAGACTCAAATTTTAATCCATACAGAAAGGTAAGTACATGTAATCCGATTAGCCTTACTGCTGTGCTATCATGAGATGTCCGGTTTAGTCACTTGGATAATTGTTAAGATTACAATTATTGAACAGTAGTAACAGCTGAGAAGTGGCGGTATTGATGTACAATACACAAGTCAGCGGGAAAATGGTTCGATAGCCTTTAGGGCTTTCCTCAGTAAGATGTTGAGCTTGTTCATTTTCATAATCAGTGGCTATTACTACTGACAGTAATTGTCATGATTACAAATCCTAACGGCCATGAGGTGCTATTGTTCAGATCAAATCTGCATACATATCGAAACCGTTTTGGCTTCTCTCCCTTAGTGTAAAGAAATGTAAACACAAATAGGGTACCAGACTGCGACTAATGAATCACGTGACAAGATCGCTGCCTTTAAAAAAACATGGCATTTTGTTTAAATGCAGAAAAGTTGTTTTATCAGTCTTGTAGTTGGCAACACTGATGATTACAACCGGACGTAATTGTCAAGATCATAACAGGGTCAGCATAGTCTAAAAATAGATTTTTGCAGACACACACAGAGAAATTAGACTTGAAAAAAACAGGATACCAGACAAAGACCGAAAAATCACGTGACAACACATTCCTTTGCGAAGAAGGCATTTCGTCCGCTCTGCAAAAGTTTCATCTGCATAATTATATCACATGCAGTTAGCAACATCTGAATAAATCATTACAAAACATTAACATGTCATCACGTAAATGGAGACGATTATTTTAGAAAAAAGTCGGTTATTCTACTCGACATCGGGTGAAGTGGGGAGGGGGAACTTGCCGAACGATTTTAGGTAGAAAAGACTCGAATAAAACAATTTTATGTTGAAAAGACTCGAATAAACAACATCGTAACCGATAAGGAGGTTATTCAGCAGCAGTGGGAAAATTGAACAAATGGAAAGAGAATTATGTATGTACCAAGATTTAAATGACGTTTTTGAATGGTTTTGCAGTGTGCATGACAGCATATCACACTTACACAAGAATAAGAACTTTTAATGCATATTCAGTTGAAACAAGTCTATTATTATAACAAGAAGAACCTTTTAATAATTAATGGTACTTTTAAACAAAGATATTAAATGCTTTGAAGAATGTAGCTTTCTTACTGCATACATTACATATACTTCTCAAAAAATTATTCCCCCTCTGGAAAGGCCACCCGTCTTATAAGGCCACTTTCCTGGTGCAGAAGGGGTGGCCGTATAAGAGGGGGACTACTGTACATTGAATTTACAGGTAAGTCCTGTTGAAGTTACTCTTAAATTAACACCTTTGAGTCCAAATGCACAGAAAGGTTTAGGTAATGCAGCCATTTATAAAAGGCATGCTGATATGACCTTAGGATACTTCTTGAGAATATCCCAGTGCCAGCATGAGTAATAATTCTAGTTGATGATAAAGGTGCGATATATATATTAGTTCAACTAAAGTCATATTCTTTAAAAAAATTTATCAGATTTACAGTTGGTTTGGTCATTAAAAAGCAAATGTAAATCATGTAATTGATACTTGTTGAAATATGTTGTAAAATCACTTGGTCTCAAGGTCATTAGTGTAACATTAAGACAAAGGAGAAGTAATTTTTGTGTTTTCCGAACAAACCCCAGATAAAACATTTTAGATGTCATTTTATTCACTGAAGTCTTTCTTCACAAAATGAACTTGCATTATCAAGGTGAATGTATTGATCAGTGTACAGACAATTACCTTGTATTATGAAAGTGGAAAAGAAGTCAGAATATACGAAATGGTAAGTGGCATGCTACAGAAGGTAACTACTTACTGTTCCCCTGGATGCTTGGAAATAAATGCAGAGTGTAAGACATCTAATTTCCTCTTCAGCTATGTTACCAAGTCAAAATACATTAAGAGTACATCAACTACCCCACAAATCCAGACCTCCCAATAATAATACATTAGGAATACATCAACTACCCCACAAATCCAGACCTCCCAATAATAATACATTAGGAATACATCTACTACCCCACAAATCCAGACCTCCCAATAATAACACATTAGGAATACATCAATTACCCCACAAATCCAGACCTCCCAATAATAATACATTAGGAATACATCTACTACCCCACACATCCAGACCTCCCAATAATAATACATTAGGAATACATCTACTACCCCACACATTCAGACCTCCCAATAATAATACATTAGGAATAAATCTACTACCCCACAAATCCAGACCTCCCAATAATAATACATTAGGAATACATCAACTACCCCACAAATCCAGACCTCCCAATAATAATACATTAGGAATACATCTACTACCTTGCATATTCATCCTCGCAAGCAAAAAAAGATGTGTGTCACATCATTTAGCTAGTTTTAGCAACAGAAGTGATAAAAGTTGTCTGCTTGCCAAGGTTGATCTCGAAGAAGAGTGGTCTCCCTTTGAATTGAAGTATTGGTGCCAGATATGATCAGCTCATCATCAGTTACTACTGAAGTGGATATGCATATTCTTCAAATGATGCAGTTTTTTTTTAGAGTTATTGCCTTTTTGTCTTGCAACTTAATGCAATGTAAGACAAAATCTTTTGAATACAACTAGTCTCACATTTTTGAATGGATTGCCATCAGACTTTGTAAATGTTATGGATGTCTTCTGATGATTTGTCCAACAAAGTTATCTGGTTGCCCCAGATTTCCATAGTTCCACTTGCAATATAGTTCAAATTTTGTATGGTATGTCACTTACATTTCACAATGATTTTAAAACAGTTATTAAATGAAATTCAGCCAGCTTGGCTTAGTATGCAGTGAGTAGTATCAAAGTATCTTCACATAAGACAAAAAATTAGATTTGTATTCATATTGTTTTGATTAATTGGCACTTGATCAGATATTATATATATTAATAAAAAGGTAGGTATATATAAAAAGGAATTTATTTAGCCGTGCAACATTTCATAAAGAAAAGAAATCTTTATTGATAGTCTTTACTAATTACTTTCAAAGCAAAAGAACCGAAAGATGAAAAATATCGATATTTCAATATTTAGCTAGTAAGCAGTTAGCTAATAGGTAAGTCAGTAGTTATTTCGTTGTGTAGTGATCCAAATTTAAATTGTGTATCGATTATCATAAACATAAATACCTCAGTAAAGGTATTGAACACCATTTTAAGGCACAATCTTTCACTCTGTGTTTTTTAAAATATTTTTTTTAATTACATGTTAATATGAACATTAAAGCTATAATAATAAGATAAACATTCTAATATTTGGCTGAGTTTCACCAGTCGCACAATCTAGCACTATTTGGAAAATATAAAACATATCATCTCAAACAGGGCTTGTTAGGTTAAGGTCCATTTAATCTCTATCAAATTCATTGACCGAATTTGGTTGTGCCATGTCTGTGTACACATCATTGGTGGTGATGTGCACCAGCAACGAGTCATTGTCGGTATACAGCATCCTGACCCAATTCTGATTAAACAGTTTGATCTTGTCATAAAGTTCATACATGAGCAGCTTTGACAAGTCCAGCACAGATGAACCAACATAGATTGGGTTTGTCAGTGTTAGTTCTGAGTTTTAACTGTGAAGAGCATTTAATCCACCATCAAAGATTTTTCAGGATTCAAAGACTGTGTCAGTGATGAGCCTTCAAAGTTTGTCATGCTCACTATCACAGACAAGGTCGACTCTAATTTGTTTGTGCAGATTGTTCATGATTTTCTCCAACACGGCATTGTTCATGAGTTTGAAAAAGTCCTTTTCAAGGTCATTGATACCCTTTGTGCATAGGTCAGTATCTAAATGTATGGGTCATCCAAGCTTGCAGATGAAATCCAAGCACTTGATGAATCTTGGTTACACGCATATCCAATCACAAGTACAACTGCAGATTTCGCACTTGTAATTGTGTTTCATTCTAAGACTTGGTACCAATTTGGTGGGGGGCCGTGAGTGGTCAGTGGTCTAAAGCTCTCACCATTACTGATCACTGCCTTCTCACCTCTGTCTGTGTGGGTTTGGGTCTCGGGCTCAGCCAATGTGGATATGTGAGAAAGCTTGCCAGTAGTTTCTCATGGGTTGGTGGTTCTTTCCGGGGTTTTCCCAGGTTCTTCCTCTACCATTTATGCTGGCTGCCATGTGTATAGCTTATCTTGTGCTGAAAAATGGTGTTAAACCCTATAACAACAACAACCAGTTTGGTGCATTCAGAGTATTTGCAGCCAGACTTATCGATGATCGTGCACTGATACAGGGACAGCCATGAACAGGGCACCAACAGAAGTGTTCATGGCTGTCCCTGTATCAGTGTGCAGAATCATTGTTTGTGTTATGTAAATGCTCAGGATATTCCAAATTAAGTTCAAAGAAGTATTTGTGGTCACTGTTGATGCACATGTTTTTGTAGGCCAATGTGCACAGGATTTTTCCACTGAAATCCACCAACCAGAAGTGATTGCATCATGGCCTAATTGTAAAGTTTATTTGTACTTAGATGCATGATGTAACTGTTGGGGTTAACCAGGTCATACCCATCCATGTTGGGGTTGTTGGAATAAGTGTATCTGTGACTTGACGTGGATATTCCACCACGAAGTGATCACTCAATAAACAGATGCTGAGCAATGTCAATGAGTAATTCCAGTTCGATTTTGGCTTTTGACAATAATGCGTCCCAACCCATATCCGGTGACAAGAAGTAATGTGCTTGATCAAGCTTGTACACATGCATGGCAGTATCATGAAATTTCTCAAACACATCAGTGAGCAACAACACATCGTTGTGCAGATACAGATTGTGATAGTCACCAAGGTTTCTGCACTTGAATGCAGACCAAACTTTCTTTACATGTTCATAATCATTTTCACTATCACGTGACAGCAATGAATAAAATGCTTTGATCGGTGGCAACTGAGTTTCAGCAAACTCCTTCCAGTCACTCATGGACTGATATGGATACACACCTTTTCATCAGTAGGTCTGTATTGGTTGGACAGTATCGATAAGTGATTTTTGAAACTATCTGCCATCACATTGTTTGCTAACTTTTCCAAGGACAAATTCATAAACTGTATTGAATCAATAAACTGCAATTGATCCAGCCAAAACATGTTTTTTTCCATGTTGTAGGGGATCATGCTTATTGGTGATTTTGATGCCAGGCTACTGCTTGCATTATCAAGTGGCCATCATACCCATGCAGATTATGAAGCATCACAGAGAATTTTGTTTTGTTGGGGTCAACCGCAAATTTATTGTGCTGTGTGCAGCACCTCTGTATGCACCAGTAATATGACAGTGATCATGAACTTTGGAACCAGGACTTTTAGTCCTGGATAGGCTTTGTTCTTCTGTAAAAGCTTCTTCATAAAACCAGCAATGAGCAACTGTGGAGAATGCACAAATGTTTTCATCCATCATATTTATCTCTGCTGGGAAACAGCTGCTGCCAAGTCCATATTGCCATAACTTTGATTGATCTGAGAAACACCTCAACTGTGTTTATCGAGCTAGCACTCTGAGCACATAAATGACAGGTTGTTCTGTTTTTTTCATAACATTGTACCATTATATGACAAAACCCTCATGGAATTTGTTCAGCAGCTTGCACTTTTTGATTGATATCTGGCGCATTTGTCTTTGTTAACAGAGCTTTCCACTGAAACATTCAGGTATTCAAAATCTGTGTAGATTATATAGGGGACTTTCATCTTCCATTGTACTGCAGTAAATTTGACAGAAATTCGATATCACCAAAGTTAAGTTCACCCAGATGTTGCTAATATTTTCAGGGCAAATCTTGATTGTCATTGACTGGATATAAGGCTAACAAAATTGCCAATTCAAAACATCTGTTGTAAAAAAAATTTACATTTATAACTGACCTTGGTGGTACGCAGTTTGGTGTTGGTATGTAACTGGATCCATGAAACGGGTGATACAGTGAGAGATGGACCATGACTTGTGCACATCTTTCTTGAGTCCATCCAGATCCTGCATTTGTATGTTTTTCCAGTATTTTGAGAATCTTTTCAATGCCTCTGCCAATTTCATCATTGATGGCACTGCTGTCTTTGTGGTTCAGAATTATGGGGGCATAACTGTGAATCCACAGAGTAGTAGTTTTAAATCCATCCTTGTCCCAACTTAGTGGCATAACCAGATGGGCACTAAGGATAATGTCGGCTTTAACCCTAGCATGACCAAGTTTTGTAACACCGCTATGATTCCAGGAATCATATTTGTCAGTAGTTGTGAAGCGTCTTTGCCTGGTGAGTATTTGGGTGGGATAATTACCATGTGATTTTCCAAATGCCACTACATTTTGAAATTTGAATTCCAGTAGTTGTGATTGTTGTGTTTTTGCACAAACATACTCAGCATTCATCAGTAGCAATAGCAGATGTGAGATGATGATAACCGTTTTGTTCATACTTCGCAAGGATAAAACTTTTCTTGCACCTTTGGGTTTTCGGATATTATTCTCGTGTGCGAATTATCATTGTGTTACTATTGTTTTAGCCAGTAGCTTCTCATGGGTCGGTTGTTCTTTCCGCGGATTTCCCGGTTTCTTCCTCCACCAATAATACTGGCCGCCATGTATCGTGTGCTGAAGGATGGCATTAAGCCCCACAACAACAACAACAACAACAACAACTATTGTTTTATTTGTAATTGTTGCTGTTGTTGTTGTTGTTGCTGTAGACACAACCAGTGATGGTAGATTCGGTACAAATATGGGTCTCAATAATTTAAGTATGTCTGCTTTTCTCATAAAACTTGGTAGGTATATTTCATGCTGCCTTGCAAGCTGTTTTAGCTGTTGCACAATAGGCATATTTATAATAAGGAAAGGGTGAAGCATTTTTCTAATTGGGAAATTTTGTTTATGGTTTGTTTTATTTTTGGTATTTTACCTGGATCAGCAACTGTAATTGTTTCAATCCTGGTTATTATTTCATTTATTTCTGTTTTATTGTTTTTATTGTTTTATCTGTGTTGTGCAGTCACAGGTGTTTGTGGTTTTGATTTGTTTTTGCATGCTTTATAGTACTAAAGAACAGATCCAAAAGGCTGGTAAAGTTGATTACGGGATTTGACTCTGATGCGACATTTAAGGAAGGGTCATGCACCTAAACCATTATGTAATATTTGCGTGTGTGTTTTACAGTACTCATAATGGTATGTTCTGCCACTGAGTATTTTCTGAGGCTGGCAGCTTTGCATTTGTTGTGTCCATTGCCATGGATCTTCATATACAAGAGTTTGATCTGTTTGCAAAACTTTGCTTTGTTACGTATATGTAATTTAATTGCTTGTGTGTAAGTTTTAAATTCTCTTTTATTTTATTTTTATTTCATTACATGTTATTGTAATGATAACTTTATTCACTGGATTTGACATTTTCTAGTAAATTCAGTTCAGTTCTTTTTAACCTGAGAAATAACTCAGTTCGTAGAACATTGTATCTTTTGGTGACCTAGATTTCAGGGCCCGTTTCAGCTCTATTGTAAACAACTTTCAAAAATTTTCTTTTATTATTGAATCTTATAGTACGATTCATTCCGTACAGTCAAATTCATCCAAGGTGGACATGACAGCTGGCATATAATCTTTTTGTGTTGCTCGGACTAAGTGATCACGTGACCCTTTCACGTGGTCTGTTCTGCATTTGTAAATGGAGTTAAAGTGACGTATCATAGTGTTTTTCTAGTCAGTTGTAATTCATGCCTTCGGGCTGAAAGGTATTATTTTGTGTTGCCAGTTGAATTGAGTTTTTTTATTTAAAATAATTTATTTT
>JAECUM010021614.1:0-42095 GCA_016617855.1 Megalonaias nervosa | reverse complement strand
GTCACATTTGAAACTTTCACTGAAAGAAATAGAAGTTAGTTAATCAGGATAAAAACAAATTTAAAGTCTAAAACAAAAAGAACATGAACAATCACCTCCAGAAAAATATAAAAGTTTGTATATTTTTTCCTTGGCTCAGGCAAATGTCCCATATATTCATTGCTATATATATGGTACATTTGCCTGAGCCACAGAAAAATCAGCCTGCCAATAGCTCTCTTTTCCCTATATTCATTGCATAAGAGCTTCAGTCAATTGTTTAAAGGCAGACATTTTCTTTTTAGATGCTGCGAGTTAACTCCCCTTAGAATATACATGCTGAGTTAACATCCATGATGTTGCATTTCGATATGCAAAACTTTTAAATCTCAAACCGACAAAAGCATGCAATTATTATATAAATACAAGGACCATGTTATTTGTCAACTTGTCAATTCAAATCAATACACATAACGACATTGAACATGGGAAAGACATGTTTGAAATATTCTACAGTTCAACATCCCCAGATCTTCAATAACTCTGGTCTTCTTAGCTGCACATAATAACATTCATGGCAGACTTTTAAATTTTAAAAATAATATGATCTTTACATACCTGCTAACTCCCCAAACAATTCGGAGTGGAGGTGGGGTTGAGACTCAAGCAAGAGTCGCTCAAAAGGGACTGATGCTCTACTTGCTGAAAAGGATTTCCAGACATTCAAGATAAGACTAGTCCTTCCTTTAAACAACTGAGTGTTGAATCCATATTTTATATTTTTCAGCAATAATAATATTATCATATTAGACATTTCGCTAGACATGATGGATGTAATTCTTCTGGTGAAAACCCCATGTCAGTATCAATGCAGTCCGAAAGGGGGTCATTGCATGCAACCCACATACCCATTGTCCGTGATGCTAGACCACGCCCTTCAGAAGAGGCAAAGGTGGGCACCTACAGAGACGTTCGGGAAGAAGATGTGCGGCAGAAGAAGGGTTAATTTTCTAGGGTTGGCCCTTTCCTGTGATAAGAAGGGAAGGAAGGTTAGAGAACTTACTCTTCTATCTTCGGCTACATGGGTGTCGTGCACCTGATGAGGGAGGAGGTAGTCTACCAAGAGTTTGGGGATTCGACTGGGGTTTCGCTTGCTTGAAACATTTGGCAGAGAGCCCCTGAAAGTGATTTGCTTGACCTCGTTTCCTGGTCGATTGCGAAGGACCGGTAGTGGAGGTGAAACTCAATGTTGTGATCCAACAAGTCCTGAGAAGAAACGTTACGAATGAGGGTCTCAGCTTCAGGAGGAGCATCCCTTAGAAGTAAGGACTACTGCGGTTAAGGAAGACGTTCAAACAATCCAATTCAGCTACACAGTTGATGCGTAGAAAGTTTGCAAATGATCTCATAGCAACAGATATGGCACATAGGGATGTCTTGGCCACAGCATCCGGTACACGTTGTAATGCGACTGGATTCAAGGAGTCCTCTATCACCATCCTAAAGGAAGTACCTCAGAATAGGTCGGAATGTGAAGCTATGGTTACAAGTAGCCGGGTTCTCTCATCCATGGCTACAGCTGTGTTGATGGGAAGGCGTGCCTAGGCTCCTGGAGAAATATCCACTTTGGCCGCATCGGCGGCCGAAGGAGGGGGTTTCATAGGCCACTTCGGGAATGTACCCGGTAGCTTGAAGAAGACAAATTGGTTCTCAACGTTGAGGGAGGAACACACCACCCTCTACGTTGATGAGCGATATGCTGGCCTTGCGAACACCTCTCTGAGTTTTCGCCATTCTTGGATGAATTTGGGAGAAGTAAGTGGTCTGCATTAGTTGGTATCCCGGAGATTTGTTTCCCAATCGGAAAGGTTCTTATTAAGCTGTATGCCAGATGGTTTGGGTCACACGTCTTCCTCATCTGAGATGAATGGACGGGCCTGAGAGAAGATGCCATTGTTGCAGATTCTGTCTTAAATTCATTGGAGTCAACGAGTATAGAGAGTGCATCGACATCATCATAGTTAAGAACGCTCTGAGTTGGAGATTGACTGGGCATCACAATTTCCCTTGATGTAGGGGGTATAGGAGCACTCTGTACCACTTTCATTTGTTCATTATGAGCTACAGAGGGCAGACGAGAACGTCTGTCGACACTAGATGATGTAACACCTTTAGCCTTCCTAAAAAAAATCCACCTGGTGAGAAAATGATGGTGAGAAACGAGTCACAGCATCAATTCGGCTGTGAAGGCAAGGTCCACTAGCCCATGTGGAGTTTTAGGAGGAAGGCCCTACATCTCATAAGGGTTCATAAGTATAACTGGGAACAGTACAACACCGATGTGGACCCCGTCCAAAGCATGCGCCATGTGTATGGATTGCAAATGCTGCACAGAGTGGGGTGGTAGAGAGGGAAAGGGGAAGCACGGTCATTTCACCGTCCCCGTACCGTGAGGTGGATCGTGATAGATGGAGAAGACCTCGTCTTCAACTGATTTATCACTGTGTTCATCACGGGTGCTTTGTTTTGCCCCCCACACGTTGCTCAAGCACGATATATATTGCAGTGCTATACCTCCCTCGCGGTAAACGAGCAACCTGCTGATTTGGTGCTCAACCTCCCAAAAGTGAAAACCAACTCAAGGTTCGCTGTGCTCCACCTCCTTCAAAACAGGTCTCAACCCGCTTTCGCAGAGCCTTACCTCCCCAACGGGATAGAGCAATCCGCTACATGAGGCGTGAACACTGTCAGATACGTGAGAAGTGTGCGTCTTCTCCATACAAAGGTATATCGATTTCTCAAACCGAATCGACCGTCCTTATGGATGGGCTTCACCGGCAAAGATGTTTGTCCCAACATGTGAGACGAGGAAGTGGTTCCGGAAAATTCTGAGGAAGGGGAGGGAATATTCCTCTAACCTTGACATGAGCCTGTGGGATAATTTAGATTCCAGGAGCTGGACGACCATAATTTGCACAAAAAGTGCACCGATTTTTCCGTGTGCAATCTGAGCACACATGCAGTCTGTGTAAGTATCTCAAGAGCCTTTATTGTGGCAACGATGCCCCACAGACTGTTTTGACATTATCCTTTAAGAAAGAATGAATGAATGTCATCTGAAATCACATGTTGTTTCCATGTTGTATTCCGTGTGTTACCGCGTACAACCCTGTATATGCACTAAGAACACTGCATGATGTTGCCGCAAAACTCACCTGGTTAAATGCAGTGTCGTACCGCATGCACACTTTTGCTGCATGCATAAATAAACAATACAGTTGCCCTCGTGGAAACTACCTGTAATTTGTCCGATTTGAAAAACAACGTAATTTGCCTACGAACATGTCTATTAAAGCAACATTCAAATGCATAGCCAATGTCAAAGCGTATCGTTAGCAAACATAAAAGTTATACAACTTGAAATTGAAGATAGAGGAAATTGAGTCCTCAACGTTAGGAGGGGCCTGTTGTTATTTTCCTTACAAGACAAGGACTTACCTATACAATATTGTTTTATATTTATGTAGGGAACGTGTGTCCACCTAAAAGATGAAACACAATGTAGCCTTGGAAGCCCTTAAAGAACTGAGTTCTAAAAGGGAAACGGCTCTGATATAGTTTCTTTCTAAAACTGAACAGACAGATGTAACACCTAGACGTATTAAAAACTGCGGAAGAAGACAGCTTATTTGCGGTAAGTTGCTATAGGCAAAATTTCTCTGCTGTTAGTTTTGGCAGATGTATAAATGGTATGGCGTCTGTGAAAGAGATGACGGGTAATTTCTACCTCCTGCGAGTGACCATGCGACATACAAATGTCCTGAAAAAGTATTACTGACTTTTCTCCACTCTGTGGGAGGATGTATTCACCTCGCACGGACAGTGAGTTTTCGGTATCAAAATAGGTTAGCTATGCAATAACGACAGGATAAGTAATTGCTGTTATTAAATTCTGCTTAATCACCTAATAACCAAAACACATGGCTGGGATGATGTCTTAAAACTTGGTTTTTCAACCAGCCAGTCAACAAATTGCAAATTCAAAATGCTATTTACAGTGAGCTGATTTAAACTGAGAGTTTACAATACAGTCCTGCTACTCACTAACCCAATGCATGGTTTTGTTTTGTTTTTGCTTAATGGTTGCCATTTTTGACATTTCGATAATCTGAGCTAATCCTGTATTAAGAGTTATTTATTGTTTGTATTGATCTGTATGTTAATTAGATAGTGACATATAGTACCCGTTAATAACATCTAAACAAACATTTCTGTGGTTATACATTTAAACTGTCAGGCTCCGTATACTATGTAGGTGCACAATTATGTACAATCATCACACAAGCAGAACATACAGAGTAATGCTGCAGTGGATCCTTTAATGTTCATTGCTATTATGGTTACAAAAAGTGAATGAACACTATTGACAACAATGACCATCCCTTTTTCTGGTGATTGAATCTAACCATAGGTTTAACTGTAGAACTACGATGGGTATCTTTTAAACAAGACTTGCTGACGAAGGTCAACTGTCAGAGGTAAATGCAGGCTACACCTTCTTTTGGATTGGACGCAGCGAGAAAAAACGTCGCGAGGCTGGAGTTGGGTTTGCCATCAAGTCAAACCTGGTCAACAAGATAGTCGGCCCACCTAAAATCATTAACGATCGTCTGATGACCGTTCGACTGCCGCTCCCAAGAAAGCGATATGCCACACTATTCAGCCCCTACGCCCCAACACTGACAAACCCTGATGAGATCAAGGACACGTTCTACGAGGAACTGAAATCCACTATTGCTGCCGTGCCCAGAACAGATAAACTCATCATCGTTGGTTACTTTAACGCCCGGGTTGGCGCAGATCACACCTCATAGGAAGGAGTGCTGGGAAAAAATGGGATTGGCAGCTGTAACAGCAATGGCCTCCTACTCCTGGAAACTTGTGCAGCGCATGAACTGCTCATCACCAACTCTGTCTTCCGCCTACCACTTCGCAACAAGACGTCATGGATGCACCCACGCTCCAAGCACTGGCATCTGCTCGACTACGTCATAGTGCGACAGAAAGAAAAGCAGGACGTCAGAGTGTCGAAGGCTGTGTGTGGAGCTGAGTGCTGGACTGACCACAGGCTGATCATCTCCAAACTCAACATCAGGATACAGCCTCCTAGACGTCCTCAAGGAAGCAAGACGCCGAAGCGACTGAACGTATCCAAGCTGAACAAAGATTCAGTGAAGCAGTCCTTTGCAGACGAACTAGACAACAAGCTGGAAGCCATCACTCTAGGCTCGCATGATTTAGAGTCTGATTGGGCGTCCCTTCGGGTTATTGTCTACTCCACCGCCGCCGATGTGGTAGGCCCTACCACGCGCAAGCACCAGGACTGGTTCGACGATAACGAGGACCGCATTCAAGAACTGCTCGACGAAAAACACCGCACACACAGAGCGCTGCTAAATGACCCGCACTCCACATCTAAGAAAGCTGCATTCGCCAATATCAGAAGAACGGTGCAGAGAGAGCTCCGACAGATGCAGGACACATGGCTGAGCAAGAAGGCTGACGAGATCCAGTAGTATGCAGGCCGCAATGACATGAAGAGGTTCTACGAGGAGCTCAAGACAATCTACGGTCCCATTAAACCAGGATCTTCCCCCCTCCTCAGTGCAGATGGGAACACGCTGATCACTGATAAGGAAGAGATTCTCAAGCGCTGGGCAGAACACTTCGACAGTGTTCTCAACCGTTCTTCCTCCATAAACGCTGAAGCCATCGCTCGCCTGCCCCAGGTCCCAACCAACGCTTCCCTCTCGGATTCGCCAAGTCTCACAGAAGTAAAGAAGGCAATTAAAAGCGTATCCAGTGGCAAAACCCCGGGTTCTGACTCCATCCCAGCGGAAGCGGTGGTCCCCGACTGACGCAGAAGCTTACTGACCTCTTTCAGTCTATGTGGAACCAGGAGAGGATTCCGCAGGAGTTCAAAGACGCCTCTATTGTCCACCTCCACAAGCGGAAGGGGAACTGGCAAGCATGCGACAACTACCGTGGCATCTCCCTACTATCCATCGCAGGGACGATGCTGGCCAGAATTCTGCTAAATCGACTAACCGTCCATCTGGAGCAAGGCTTGCTACCAGAGAGTCAGTGCGGCTTCAGGCAGAATCTGGGCACCGTGGATATGATCTTCGCAGCCAGACAACTCCAGAAGAAATGCCAAGAGCAGAACGTCAGCTTCTACACCACCTTTGTGGAGCTCACTAACTCTTCTGACACTGTAAGTCGTGACGGTCTGTGGAGAATCATGGCAAAGTTCGGATGCTCTAAGAAGTTCATCACCATGGTCAAACTGTTCCACGATGGCATGCTCGCTAGAGTACAGGATGATGGAGAGTTCTCCATGCCATTTCCAGTGACAAACGGTGTCAAGCAGGGCTGCGTTCTTGCCCCGACCCTGTTCAGCATGATGTTCACAGCGATGCTGACCGACGCTTTCCGTGATGGTGACATTGGCATCGATATCCGGTTCACGACTGATGGGAACATCTTCAACCTGAGAAGACTGCAGGCTAAGACCAAAGTCCAGGAAGACACCATCCGCGACCTCCTCTTTGCTGACGACTGCGCTTTGAATGTTGGTACTCAGTCTGACATGCAAGAAAGTATGGATCGGGTCTCCAAAGCCTGCACAGACTTCGGACTCACAATAAGTACGATGGAGACCGAAATCATGTACCAGCCTGCACCCTCAATCCCCTACACTGAACCCAGCATTACCGTCGATGGCCAGAAGCTCGCTGTTGCTGACAAGTTCATCTACCTTGGCAGCACCTTGTCACGCACTGTCTCCATCGATGAAGAGGTCACTCTCAGGACTGCTCGGGCAAGTGCAGCCTTCGGCAGACTTCACAATACTGTGTGGAACAGAAGAGGAATCAGCCTGCAAACCAAGCTTAAGGTGTACCGCGCAGTAGTACTGCCCTTCCTCTTGTACGCCTGTGAGATATGGACGGTGTACAGTCGCCATGCAAAACAGCTAAACTCCTTCTACATGTGCTGCCTCAGAAAACTGCTCCACATCAAATGGCAGGACAAGACTCCTGACACAGAAGTCCTCCAGAGAGCTGAGATGACAAGCGTCTATGCCATGCTCAAAAGGTCACAACTCCGCTGGGCTGGCCATGTCTGCCGTATGCCTGATGAGCGCATCCCGAAGAGACTGTTTTATGGGGAACACGCTGAAGGCAAGCGTTCCAGAGGAGGCCAAAAGAAACGGTTCAAGGACACGCTCAAAGCCTCCATGAAGTCCTGTGGCATTGATCCAGACAGGTGCGAGCAGCTTGCCGAAGACCGCGCTGCCTGGCGTCACCAGATCAACTCAGGCGCAGCTGCTTTTGAAGAGCGCCGGATCAACGAGGCCAAACATAAACGCCAGCAGAGGAAGAGCAGAGCCAGCGCCTACCCTCAGTCCATCCAGCCCCCGGCAATTCCCTGTCCTCATTGCCCTTGACTCTTCAGAGCGCGGATTGGCTTCACCAGCCATCTGCGCATTCACAGACCAGCCCAGATCTGAAGTCATGGTCGTCTTCGAGACCGAAGGACGAAGAACAACAAATCTTTTATATACATGTAAGTTTAAGACCTGCTTATGTAACAAGCAATGGTTTGCTTCGCAGACAGCTCCAGTGGCCTAAGTGGTTAAAGCGGCCGGGTCATAACAAAGACATAAAAATGGGACTAGCAGCAGCCTCGCTTGGCTCTCAGCATTAAGAGATTAGTGTATGGACTAGTAGGCCTGGTGTCAGGATAATGTGATGATGCCCCAGTGCTAGATACCACTATAAACTGCCACACTGCAGACATTTTAGCGATATGATTGAAAAATGGTTAAAGCTACGTTAAACATCCAAATCAAACACACACACACGTTTGCCTCCAATTAACGATGGTCAGAAATACCAAATAGAATGATGTGGATGCACATATCAATAGCTAGTATGGCACATCAGATTTGAAATGATAGTTGCCAAATATAATAGTAACTGATAGAATGCCTGAATATTAAAAACAGATAATTATTTCTTCAACTAAAATTTCTCGAAGGGTCTAAATGCTAACTGCCAAATATTACAGTGACTAACGGGATGCAAATGGTGATTGTATCAACAAGTTTCAGAAATGCCTATCTTGTATATAATGCATTTGATAAATCATCAAGGCAATGATTATTGGAAAATACATTTTGATTTCCTCTTTTAACATTTTGCAACTTGTGTCATCACATTATATCTGGAGTCACGTTAAAATGAATGGTGCTATAATGAAGTAGAGGTGTATTATGCACGGGACCAATTCCCACCTCAATGATAGATGATTAATTTATATGCTGATCAATAAAGTATTACATACTTCAGACAATGTCTCTTGTTGTAAAAGTTTATTTTGACACATGCTTATTGTACTGCGAGAGAATCTGGGAATATATTGCCATTATTCTGCTGTAAGAAATCAGCAGTCAACACTCATTACCTTAAGTATAGGAAATTAATTTGTTTCAGAAAATATCTTCAGCGTAAGATTCTCAAACAAATGAAATAATGTATGAGACAGAAATATTTTTTGTATGGGTAACAGTTTCAAAAATGAATGGATAACTATCCAGTCACAAACCACATCTTCCTTATCCGTAATAAACAATAATCAGTCTGTCATAATCAAGCTGTTATTATGGCCCCAAAGGAGGAACAGGTTTATGCATTCAGTATACCTTTCACAAAAAGCCTTGGTTTCAGAGAAATCACTGGTCTGCTTGGGTCAATATTATATGCCTGACAGAAAATCTCAATGTCATGATCCTTGTTTGTTGGGGTGAAGGTCAGGTTGGTTCCATTGCCTGTCATCTGAGATCCAATATACCACTCTATGTTAGCAGGAGGCCGACTGGTTCCGGTCACGCAGGTCAGAGTAGTTGCTTCTTCAGATGTAACTGTCAACGTGTTGTCAAAAATTGCTTGGCCATTGTTTTGTAATGTCACGATGGTTACCCTCACTGAAACGATAAACAGAATCCTAGATAAACACCAGCGCAGAATAAGAGAAATTCTGATTGTAAGGTACTTTCTTATTCCACAGCATTGCATATTTAACCCTCATTTCTAGCCAGCTAAAAGTGGTCAGGAAGGAAAGGATGTATCTATTTGTATTTAGTGGCACCTTAGCACAATAATGGCCACATGGTGCCAACTAAAAACAAATTTCTGGAGATTTAAAAATGAAGAATTGCACAAAACCACTAAATGCAAACATGAAGTATCAAAAACATTTGCAGATATGCATGCTATCATAACCATAATGACATAGTATCAGGATAGGTGTATGGATTGGTACATAACTTTGTTTACATAAGCAGTCTGTGAAACTATTGTGAATATAAGGCATCACTTCCATATTACAGTTCAGTACTTTATGAAAGAGGGATATTATTTAAGTCACATGATTCTGGAACAGCATATGGTGCAATTTAAATCCTTGTACAAAAACTGTTCAGATTTTACAGATATTTATCTTCATTCTGTAATCTTAGATGCAGCGCTACCATTATTAATATTTAATGTGTCAGTTTTGTACTTGTACTAAAAAATCGTACCAGTCACTGCAGAAGCAACTGGTATAACAACACTGGCTGCCGATTCGTTCAGTTTATCAGGAATTGCTGTTGGTGAAGAATGAGGGATGCAAGGGACAGGCATAGAGACAACAACTGATAGGAAATTCTAACCTCAGATTTTCATTTCTTGTGAAACTGTTCTCGCATGTAGCTATTGGACACATATCAGCGAAGTGAGATAGCTGAGGCCCACATGGGCCACATGTTTAGCAATGAGGACCATATTTTTATGGCGGATCAGAATATTTTGTATGAACATGAAAGACCATGCTGCTCTCTCTAGATCAGTTTCAGAGAAGTTGTTTAATGGTATGTCTTTCAGCAATATTAATCACTCTTGTACATGGTAAGGCTAAGATGCTTTCCATCCAGTTTAGTCAAAATTTGGGAAGAAATCAAGTTGGTTGAATTTTTATTTATTTTTAGATGTGATGGCCACACCTGAAGGCGGATCATCATTATATCTATCAAGTTTAAAGTTCTTCATGCTAGGATGTTTTCTGCTAAACACAATTCTAAGCATGCTGAATGCTTCCTTTAAGAAGACATTATTTTAAGCTTTTACATTTTTTGCAGTTGGTAGTATTTGCCATATCTTATGAAGGATCAGTATCACCTGTACAAATTTTGAAAGTTTTCCATGCCAGTACGCTCTCTCCAAAGTATGATGAAAATGGGTTGCTGAGAAAAAGTTAAAATTAACACTTGATGATGGAAAACAGACAGCAGCTGAATGACAGACAAATGATGATATATGCCAGACCCTGGATGATATCGTAAGCTCAGTGTTGCAACTTATCATGATGTGAAGTATAATAATTGTATTGAAGACAGAGCAGTTGGGATTACTTAGACTTCAGATGTTGAGCTCATCTGAAAATGTCACAGCTTTCACTATAAAGTAAGGAATATGTGATTATATGGATACAAGATGTAATACTTTATTGATATAAAAAAGTATCTAATCTTGAATAACAAAATAGGCTTTGAATATGCTAATACTTTCCTTTATCACTTAAATTTTGACTGTCAACTGTTTTTGGACATTTGCATTATGTCCATATGTTTTGTAACACAGATTGAAATCCTGCTTTTTTATATGTTTTGCATATAAAATGTCTGTTAAGCAATTGAAAATACACCAGCATAATATAGTTATATTTTAGAAATAAGGGAAACCAATAATTATTTAAATACTGAATCTAAATCATGTAATAAGGTAATATCTTGTTTGTTTCATTTTCTGTATGTAGTATACAGCTCTTTCTTGCTCTGGCGTTTTATTCATTTAATGTCTAGAAGGATTTGAAGCTCTAAATGTTGTATGTAATAAAATAATCTAAGGAATTAACTTTTCTTTCATTGAAGTTTTAATCATATTTGAATACTGGGAAATATATTAGTTTGCAAACATAAATGCATCGTCCGTAACTAGTTTGTTTCTATTAAGATGAGTATTCTCTATCTAGAATGTTCAGCCTAGTTAACTAGTTGACAGTTGCCTTTTTATGCTGGGAAACAAAAACAGACAAGATATCTGGCTTTACATGGCTAAGTAAAAGTTTTGAAATTAATCTACTGATTTCGGGCACAACATGGGGATTGATAACAATTAATCTAAATGGACATACAGAAAAAGACACCAAAGTGATTGCCAAGGAGGGCTTGATAAAGACCAACCCAGCCATTTCGAATGCGACTTCCATGCTTGAAGGATGGATTTGAGTATATTTTCTATCAAATTATATATAAAATATATGTTAACAACACAATCTGGAAAAATGTATTTACTGAAGGTAAATGGTTTGAAAACAATACACTGAATGCAAACAAAACAAAAAAAAAAAAAAAAAAGGGACAACAGCTAACAATATTCAAAATATTGTAATCTACAGCATATAGTTTTAACCATTTTATTATCTGTCAAATTTGCAAATCTGTTACAACAAAGCTTCCCAATCAATATAAGAAAGAAGACAATTAAATGCCAGTTCCACGTAATAAATGCATAATGAGCATTGTTGCAGTGTATTGTGTCAAGAATAATTTAAAGTATCCATTGTTTTGCTAGTCATTAAATTACAACCCAGAGTTGCCATCAATCTCCAGCAATAGGATTGTTTTGTGACAATATACAATGGGGCTCCTAGTGGCTGAGTTGTCCTAGGCAATAACCTTAAAGGACCACTCATATCTCAGCTTTGTCTATGTGGGTGCAAGTCTCAGACTTGGCTAATTTGATTATTTGAGAATGCTTGCCAGTAGCTTCGCATAGGTTAATAGCTTTTCCTACGTTCTTCCTCCACCAGATATAATGGCCACCATGTATAGCTATCGTGTCGTCAAATATGGTGTTAAACCCACAACACTACAAACTACCATCTGTAAAGATATTATTATTGGGGCGGAGATTTATTACAGGTAACAGTGATTTAAATATGATAAAAGGGTGATAAAAGCTTTAGAACATATAACTGTAATCTTAATGTCAACATTGGAAAGGTAAGAGTACATTAAATTTGTCCATTTCAAATGTTGACCTGTCAGAAACATGTCATTAATATCCAAAGTGAAGAAAATTTTATTGAGAAAGTATGGCTATTAATTTTTTGAAAGTTATTACTTGATGTTTCACTGCAATAATTAAGTTCAAAACAATGATTATCTGATTATATCAAGTGCAATGAGTAAACTGTACAGTTCAATTCCAAGGTGCTGCTTGGATTTCACAGTTTTGAGCAATACTGCTTATTCACTCAACTGTAATCATCATTTATATTTTCTTGCCATGCGAAGATTAAAATTATAAATTATTAACGAATTAGTATTAGCAAGAGCCAAAGTAAGCCTAATACTACTCACCTGGGCAATATACAACTTTAAGTATGCAGAAGCAAGGTCATTTATGTAGTAAAACTGTGGAAAGGAAAGAAATCTTTGATTCCTTTAGTTGCCATATTTTGTTTAGTCAAACCAAACTAAAAGTGTCTCCAGTTTCACACTAAATTCAGTTGGATTGTTCAGTTAAAATAGGGTTTATTCAACTTAATTGTCTCCCTCCATTTACCAAAAGTGAACCATGGTTGCATGTTCCACTTCAATAACGTTTAGAACAAACCTTGTCAGTAGTACTTAACATTACAGTGTAGACTGTGATCGATATATACTTTATATAATTACTTCAATAATTTGTGTTTGTCTGATATAATTTATGGTAAATCTAAACCAACAATGATTAGCAAACACCATGCCAAGGTTGCCATTTCTAAACAACGATTCCCGGTATATGGCCAGTAAGTGCTAAAAAATATTGGGAGATAATAGTAAGCATCTAAAAGTCTTTGAGGCCAATGTCTAATACTGTTACCTATGAAGAAAACAAAATGTTGTGTGATCACAACATTTGAAAAATATGGAATTTGTTAGTTTTTATTCGGCCTTTTCTGCTTCTTTGGTAATAAGAGAATTAGGGTCAGAAGTTTGAAATTGGAGGGTCCATATAAGGCTAATGATGATAATTAAATCTGGAAGGGGTTAAGGAGAAAAGCATAAATCAGGAAGGGGTTAAGGAGAAAAATATAGATCAAGAAGGGGTTAAAGAGAAATAAAATAAAACTGCAAAGGGTTAAGGAGAAGAGCATAAATCTGGAAGAGGTTAAGGAAAAAAGCATAAATCTAGAATGGGTTTAGGACAAAAGCATATTGAGTTATTGGTTTTATTTACTACATTTATTAAAGGCTACAGGTATTGAAATTAAATCTAACATTTTGCATAGCTAATTGCATGTAATATCCAAAATGCATTTATAATGTATATCATTGTGATAGCACAACAAATTACAAATATTCCAGGGATTTTAATATAAGAATATTTCTTTCATGTGTTTAGTGGATTTTAAGATTTGTTGGGTAATCGTGTGCATCAAATATACATAAAGAGTGCTTGATTTTCAAGCATAACATTGCAAATTCATTCCTCACATTATGTATCAAAGTTTATATACGTAACAGTTTTATGTTCTTCATTATGATGTTATGTAATTTTTAATATATTTTACTTAGCTTTATACTGTAGATTATACAATATAATCCCTACTGAAATTCACAAATAATGTAATCTAAAATTATTCCTTCAAATTTTAAAATGTTATTCAAAAGGAGCATTGACTCCTCACAACACAAGACCTGTGCTTCACAATAGACATAAACATTAGCTACTTTTCTTGCTTTTATATGCAAACTGCTAATTTTTCCTTGCAGTGGCAGCAAAGTCAGCCAGTTATTTGCAAGATTACCTTACTAATATGTGAGTCTAGCTGTCTCAAAACCAAACGTTAGAAAACTATGAAGATATTACTTTCTAAGAAACGAGTTGAAACTAAGAAATGTGCATCTGCTAATTTGATATTATATATAATATATATATATATATATATATATATATATATATATATATATATATATATATATATATATATACTCATATATATATATATATATATATATATATATATATATATATTATGTTCGCCAATTAGGGACCAACCACTTAAATTGAGCAACACATGCTGCAATGGTCCTGATTTACATATAAGAAGTTATTGTTTATATCTAAATACCATAATATGTGTACTTTTTATAGCAGCTAAATCTTACTCCCAGTAGTGAAAATATTTGAAGTTGAAATACTTAAATTGCAATTGAAGCATGTCATGCGAATTATTATGAAAAAATAAAGCACTTCTGTCTTTACCTGAGATAACAACCTGTAACGCTTGAGGTCAAAAGACATGAATGCAAGAGCATTATATAAACAATATACATGTTAAATTAATTTTATACACATACTCATATCAATATATGTGCATTTGTTTATAAATACATCTTAGTAGGTGAGAGACTGCCATTTCCAATTTACATGTGTTTCTGTGCATGTGAGATATAGCTTAAAAATTTCAAAACGGCGTCAGTTCTAAATCCTGAAAACATGTGATTTGAAATGAATAACTACACTCTTCATAATTTATTTTGAATGTAACGAAACATGGTTGTTGACAGGTGGAGCCAAAGAAAAGTCTGATAAAGGACCCTATTTCGGACAGTGACAACAAGTGTAATATGGAGAACATTCATCAGATATAATTTACACAGTAGCCATGGCTTCTGGCAATTTGATGGAAAAGAGCAACTTGCTAAATGCAATGAAGGGTACTGTCATGACTGTTGAACATTCTGAGCCAAGAAAGAAGAAATAAAAGTACACATTTTCGAAGGTATGTTTTTTTGCTTGGTATTTTGTTTCTCGCAGTATGTATTACTTACAAAGCTGAATAAACAATGAAAGTTGTTTTGCAAACCCATCATGCAAATATTTTGTTCAGCTTTAATGAAAAAAATGGAAATAATAATCGTTTGTTTTTGGACCCTTAGTTTGGCCAGATAAAAGATTTAAGTTTTTTGTTTTTGATGTAATATTCAATCACAAAAATCACGCTGAACTGAAGCATCTACAATTATTGCTTAAAGTTTTTTCTTGTTTTTTTTTTTTCTGTTTTTTGTTTCTTAAACCAGTAGCATTATCGCATTATTGTCCAGGAGACAAATAGCGTTGTTATAAACTGTCAAAAAGTACATTATAAGCCAACCATGCATATGTTTTAAGCCTCAATACTGTCTGCACACAATTGGTATCGTCAATAGTACTGTTACAGTATTAGCAAGCAAGTATATTGGTACGATTTCTTATTTCGACCTAATTTGACCTGCATGAGAGTAACTATCTACTATTTTGACTGTTAATGCCCTATTGTGGAATAAGGCAATAATAACCACAGAGAAAACTATTCTGAAAAATATTTTTGAGAAGTTGATAGAAGTGTTTAAACAATTGAAATTGTGTGTTCTACTTGTCGAAAATTTAGAGAAATGCAAAACAATCTTGACTTAATCAATTGGTTTAAGATCACAACTTTCTGAAATGGAATTGCATATTTATGTCAGAATCCTGGACTAAATTTATTGTCCTTTGGAGAAAACGGGTACAAAAAGACTTGCATAAACTTTATTTGTGACATATAGCAGCATATGAGAAGTATTTTTTTTTTCTTGGCTGTAATATATACATCCTTACAGGTTTGATGCAAGAATTAGGCTGCCTGAAAAATCTACATTCTTTATCAGGACAAAGGAATGTACATGTATGTATTTAATATTTCTGAATTTTGTGTAGTCACCATTTAGCAAATGTTATAAATATACCCAAGATCCAAGCTTTCTACAATTCAATGACTTTAATTGAATTAAGCAAAAATGTTCAAACATATTCTTCATTTGTATTCTATATAATGCTATTTGATATGCTAACACTTAGCACATATCTGATGGTTACACGTTCTATTATCAGCCCTAAAATATTCTGCCAATTTTTCTGTATTCGTTAGATCAATATCTTGTTGAAATCAATGAGCTTTCAAAAATGTTTGTCATAAAAATCGTACAAGTTTTATTGGTAAAATGTTTTCTGTAAAAATGTTGATCATTCATATTGCCTTTGAAAACTGAAATATCTATGGCTTCTCTGCATTTAATGCCACCGAATATGTGAAGGTCTAAGTGACGCTTTGGTAATGGTCTTGCATAGCCGTCTTTGGCTGATAGCTCATTATTTTCTTGTTCGTGTTATGACACTAAAAATCATATAAATGGTGTTGTGTATATCAACATATTAAAATACATAACGCTTCTGTTTATTTTAGTCTTTTGTTAGTTGGAAATATGGTGGCATAGCATACGTGAATCTCACTGCTGTTGTTTCCTTTGTCTCACAGAATAGCACATGTTTGACAGTTTTAAAATCTCTTTCAGCTAACTTTTGGCAAAAACCTGGTGCTTATTTCTGTTCACTAGTTTCAAAGTTAATCATATAATATTTCCCCATGTCCCAAGAAACACATAAGTCTTGTTTGCAAGTGTTGTCTGATGGCAGTAACATGATGGATATTCCTGTATTTTATATTATTTCTAGCTTGTTTCTTTGGTCTACTTTCATCATGATTAATACAAGTTAGGTTTAGAAATTAGATTAAGGGATTAGTTACGAAATATTCTGCAATAATCAAAATGAACATATTAACAAAGCAAGTGATGAAATACCCAAAGAACAGGAAATAATTCGAACTTGCCAAAGTTAAAGTCAAAACCTTCCCCCAAAACACATATTAAGACCAATCAATGGACGTAAAATTAGATATTCTATGACCTTTGCACACTTGGCTTGGTTATTTTATCCAATGGGGGTGACCTCCTTGGGTGCAGAAACCGTCATTAGCCCCAACTTTTACGCTGGGTCAGGCAGCATGTACTATTCAAACCCCACTGATGCAAAATCAGTATGGCACACCTGTGAACCATTAAGTTGCATTAGCTTCAACTTAAGAATCATATATAGCTAAAGACTTAGAGATGATCCTCTCAACAATTGTATGCAGGGTTGACACATGTAGTAAACAAATAGATGACCAGGCAAATTATCTTAACAAAAGATTAAAAGTGATGAATAGATGGATGGCTAGCATTGAGGTGGACGAAAGTGAAATTTGGCAAATAATGGACTTAATATTGATAAACTCATCAGGACAAAAATGTATTCACAAAATCACCGCATAAATCATTCCAACAGAGAACCAACATCACATGATGACTGGTGGTTCACTCAGTGATATCATTCCCATCCAGTTTCATATCCCTCTGAATATTCTGAGAGATATACATTAGAATTCTGCAGTCCGGGACACTTTGAAAAAATTGGTGCAGAAACTTTTTGCTAGGTTTTTCAGACTTGAATGTAACACATGTTACAGGAATGTAACACCTTAGTTACAGTTACAATGGAGTGGTGGTGGGGTGGTATTGAAGGTAAATGAGAGTTGTCGAACCAGTGAGAACGGCAATTCTCAAACAATATATCATTTGTTTTAACCCTGAACTGCACTGACTTATGGCTTGGCACACAGTCACATTAAATTCAAAAAAATGAGGATTTAAAATGGCCAATATATAGGCGGAGGCTGACAAATGCTGGAATGGCCGTAGAAAGTGCATCGTGTGGTAAAGGTTCAGATGAATTGTATAAATTATGAACAATAATTTAAGGCACCTTGAGTTAAAATTTACTTATATAAAACAATATTTGCTGGGCAATCTGGAACAGATTTGCAGCATGTGTCATGTTGATTGAAAGAATGTACAGAACCAAATGTACTTGTATAAATTATGAACTATAATTTAAAGCACCTGCTCAGAATATTCTTATAAGACTAATGTGTAAAGCTAAAGGTAAAAAGCAATTGTACAAGATATGTATCATCCCTTCTACATTGTCCTGTACTGATTAACTTAGCAAATGCATTTTTGTCTGTACTGTGTACGTATAAATATATGGAATACCTTTAGGCATTTAATCTAATTTAATTGCTTTAAATTCTACTTGAAGATTTGGTTTGTATGTACACCTGCAGAAATTGGCATACTGTTCTCAATTCTTTTTCAATGAATGATAATGCATAAAGTGCTTATTGTACTGATTATTAATTTTTCATTCTTCCTTTTTGCTACCCTTAACCTCTGTCTCTCTAACACACACACGCACACATGCATTAACTGCACAATGATAATGTTTCTTGTATTCACAAATCCAGCATAAAACTAATAAGACATTAGTTCACGAAAATGAATTTTGACTTGCAATATGGATTGAGATAGAAAACGATATTAAGTTCTGTTATTTTTCCCAAAAGTTGGTTTCTAGAAGTACATGCATATAAGGGACCAACAATCTAATATTTGGTGTCAGAAAGTTCCTTTGAATTCTACTTCGGAGTCAAAAGTTTGTCCATGTGACTTTAAACTTGGATCTGGTTCCGAAATTTCATTATCGTTAGTTAGTGGGATTATGGGCAGTGATTTTTTAGTCTTGATTTCAGTGATAGACCCTATAAAGAAAAACGCATATTGTGCATTTTCTTTATTAAGAAAACTATTTTATATGTATTTACATTAACTTATTAGAAAGAATCATGGATCACAATTTACAAATTAGTAACTTAACTGATAATAAAACAATATTTGCTTGGAATTCTGGAACAGTTTTGCTAAATGTGTCATGTGGACTGAACGAATGCACAGTATCAAATGCACTTGTATTTGCTTTGACGTAAAACTAAGGATGCATGTGTAACTCCTTAAAAAAAACGTGTTCATCAATTTCACCTTTAAATTTGAAGCTAATAAACTCGTCATATTACCAAAAACCAAAAATTTTCATGATATTGTATTATCCATAGTTTATAGAACACAGCATCATTTGGATCACGGATTCGGCATAAAAATAGTAGGTCTAAGGTAAAGTAAACACATGTCTAGTTTCTGAGAACTTTTGTTGCATGGACATGTACAATTACTTTGCAAGCACTATGGTACACAGACTCTGGACTAGATGCTGTACTTTAGCTCAGCCGACAGGAAAGTTCCACATGATGTAGTGGACATTCGTTATTAAATAATTATACTGCTTTGACTTTCCAGCTGAGACAAGAAAACTTAGCCTGCCCACTACAAGCCACAAAATGAACATTCATAATGATCACTACATCCAGTCAGTCACAAAAAATATTGCAGACAGTTTTTTTTTTCCACTGTAGAAGCATGGATTTTCCATAATCAGTGGTGCATGTACTGTATTTTAAAGTTTAAGGCATACACGTTCAAAACATAAAAACATCTGCTCTGCATCTTTAAATGTTATGTAGATATGAGTACTGGTAGGTCAGTGTTGTTAATTGGAAAGTCCTCGACAATTGTTTCACGCTACAACGTTAAAGAAAATAATAGTTATACTGGTAATATGTATTGTTTCTAAAAAAGAAATATTGGAGAAATATTAAACATATGACAATCCTAACAGTAACTACCTCCATTTTCACACTTTCTTCAGTGGAATGACAGTATAATAATCAAAAGGACTTCAAGCTAGCATGCATTTCTTCAAATTTATTCAAATTATGTTTACCATTTTTTAGCAATTGTTTAAGTTTAGATAACCTGCACGTTTAAACTTGTATGTGATAGAAGGAACGAATCTGTGTTAAACAAAGATAACTTCCGTTGGTAACAATAATGTAAATAGTTTTAAAGTTATAAACATTTGAATATTTTAAGGGAGGTAACTTACTGAAATGTAATTAAGATCTCTTGATTTCAATGATGTTAAGGATGAAACAATTAAATCTGAAATAGCTTGAAAGATGTTGCAATTAAGGACAGTAAAAATAGTACATTTCTATATCCAATGCAACTTATGTAAATATCCACATCATAATGTTTTTCTTAAATTGTTCACTTTCGGTATATTTTCAGGATAATCTATCCCCGAAGGATCATTAAAAACAAATCAAAGAGGTTTCAGCATATCACATACACATGTGCCTCATTTTATACTTACAAAATATTGTGTTGCGTCATTGCTTTTGCACAATAAAACCAGATTCCTTTTGTTAGAAAGGAGAGAAATTTGTTTCATGAAAAAAACATTAAAACTATTTTGCTAAAAGTTGATTTATATGTGAAATATTGATGCCATAATTTCATTACAAGTGATAGTGAAACGTTTGCTCATCCTGTGTGCCAATTCAGGAAATTTAAGTTCACTACAAGCTTTGGATCTTGCTTCTCCATAGTTAACTGCACCTATCAAATAAACCTTTGAATTCATCCGTACTCCTTTTGCTTGGTTGCCTTGCTATCTTTGATCACATATGTGAATAACTGGAATTTTAGGTAGTTTAATTATTTTTTACCCAATAATAAGTATTTAAGTGGTCAACTGAAGTACCCCGACATACAACCATGACAGATAACTCTTTTGTAGGAAGGATTTGCTTGCCGTTTAACTAATTAAACACAATTCTATTCTCTTCTTCCCATTTGATACAAAAAACATAATTAACCTGATGATACAAAACAGGTCTGCTCTTAACTGAGTGTAACAATACAATAATAAAGGTCTGCAAATTGGAAATCAAAACACAGTGGAAAGTTAATTAGGTTCTCTCAGAAATGTCCGCTGACATAAGTGTGATTTTAGATTGACATTTGTTATGATTGAATGAAAGATTACACAGAAACCAAATTACAATTTATGACTAAAACCGTTCACAAAACTTATTTGATTGCTATTTGTTTCTTATAGTGTTCCCACCATTTGGCATTACTGAAATTTTCACTAATATAAATTTATCAAAGATTGTTATTTACAGTGTACTGATAATATATTTTGTAAAGAAAATGTCGCAAAATATAGGACTTCTTATAATAGGATCAGACTTTCACTATGCTGAATCACATTTCTGTACACTAACGGCTGTTTTCAATGATAAAATGAGCAATAAATAATTGCTTCATTCACTGATGTTTACCACAATTTTCTTCACATTCAACCAATATGCATAAATTCTTTTGGCAATTTCTCAAACAAAAATTGTATTCCACACCTGTCCCCACATTATCAATGGATGCATAAGTTATCTGATACGAGTTCTCGAGGTACAGGCGTACCAAAATTTTCAAGATGGCTGCCATGGTGGCCCAACTGGAAAAACAAGATTTTCATGATGGCATTGTGGTGGCCATATTGAAGGTCTGCTTGACACCTTTGACATTTATGACAAACTAAATATCTTAAGCAGTCTTATATGAAAACACCAATGTTGATATGACTATCCATATAGGTTAGGCAGCAATAACACGATTCGCAAAATGGCTACTATGGTAGCCATACTTGTCATCAGATTGGCACAATTTTTTTTGGGACCAAGCCATATATAACTTTACAACATTTAGCCTTGTCAGCATGACTAGGTACACAAAATACCCATATTTCTATCCATATTTTGCTGCTGAAGGCCTAAACAGCAAAAGATGGATAAATAAATGACATAGAGATTGATGGATATATAGATGTGCAAATACAATCTAGTATCACAGACCTGTTTACCCCTAGTTTAAAGACGTGTAGTCCTTTAGGCATAAAAGCAAATTTGTTTATCTGAATGTATAGCATTTCCCTTGCTTCTAACTGACCAAGAATATCATTCAAATTTTAACAATGTTATTGCATAAAAAGCACAGTAAAATCACAGGAACAAACAAAGATCACATATGTTTCCATAAATAGTGTGATACAAAATATGTTTTCAAGAACAAATTCCAGAATCGAAACAGATTATCAGGATTTTTTAAACGTTTTTGATGGAATGCGTAAAATGTTATCTCCATGCATAGAGTGTATTTTGAGGCGGAAATGTGTACAAAGCATGCTAAAGTTAAAGGGGTACACAGGTCTCGTATTGCCCACTGCCATCTTTAGTGAAGGAATACCTAGATCTGAATAAGAAAATCTACTTTTGATAGATCGTTTGCCTGGATTAAGACTTGGTTTAGACTCTCACAATCCATTATGGGCTATCAATAAAACTGAAACATGTTTACTTAGGGACGAAAATGTCACTCTAGCCACATCAGAAAAATGTTTTATGCTGGGACGTTCACATGAAAATTGTCAAAGTTTGTGACTCTGACTTTCAAAACTTAAAACAAATAGCTGAAACACATTTTTGGGCAGAAAGAAGTTATATAGCATGTTAATCATGCAAATGCAGTATATAAGCTATATAAGCTATCTTTGTTTTATGACCACATGATAATTATGTTTTTAATGGAAAGGTTCAAACCTCTAACAAACATCTTAGGTTTGGCTGATTCCACTGTTATGTTAGGATTTATATTGTAGGCTTGACAGTATATCGTCTTGTCATGATCCGTGTCCGCTGGGATGAAGGTAAGGTTGGCTGTATTGCCTTTACTCTGATTTTCTATTAACCACATTATCGTTGGATCAGGTCGACTCATTCCTGTCACACAAGTCAGGGTTACAGCTTCCCCAGCTGTTACAGTCAGATTTGTATCTGAAACTGCCATGTTATTCTGGCGCATTTCTACCCAGGTCACTGCAACTGAAACAGAAAATGCAACTGTCACAGTCAAGTTCACCTGAACATTTTATAAATAAATGTATGTTCATGGTCTTATAAAAATGACATTGTGTTTATACCTAATAAATTGTGGAAAAGGCTTACATGTGCTAACATCAACACTAACAATTCTAACTACAACTGGGACAGAGGGAGTATAGTATAAGCTTTCCTACACTTAATGTAAGTGAGGCGAAATAGAGGTCACAATTACAATCTTTGATTCAGCATGTAATATATAAAGATTGCATATATAACAAAGACAATCAATATGAAATGCAAACTATAGCAAAACGTCAGTAATTAAACCAGTGATCATCAACAATTGAACCATTAATAATTAAATTATTACAGTTACAATTCCTGCAGGTTCGGACATGTACCTATGTCAGTTATCTTTCCAATACACACCAAACTGAGGGCACTTTGCCCTTCAGAATATTCAAATAAAATCCAAAGACATTCCAAACAAAGGCTTACAAGTCCTAGCTATGATGCTGATATATTACAGAGTGGTATAAAACTATGTCAGATGTGTGCTACATATTATTTGGCTTCAATCCGTGGACATGTCATACTAGGAAAGCCATGTCCTAAATATTATTTCAATACCTTCTTTACTTAAAAGACAACTCAGGTCATTGTGTACTGTAATTTAGTCTTTTTAGTTATTAATTCAACATCAGTATTAAATCTTTGCTGCTGTCCATGTGCCTTCAACCCTTAAATTATGTTACACTTGTTGCAAGCAATGACTTCACACTGCAACTCAGCAACTGCAAATCTTTCATGTTGTCTTAAAATGGATATTAATTACTATCTTACAGTTGTAATAGAATTAGCCAGCTCTGACCACTGCTAGCACCTGGCATGGTCAAGGATATACATGCACTAAAGGAAAGTAGTAGGTGTATGTTTCAAACATTTCCTAAGAAAACATAGCATAGCCAGTGAGCACAAAGGAGTCATGATTAACGGCAAACGCTGTGGGAAACTCAAGATACATTTGCTCAAGTTGCAGCAAATGTAGGCATATACATGTATTAGCAAATTGTCCAAAAAGATTATGTTTATTTTGAGCCAACCTATCTACTGCTACTATGATTCTAAATGATCATTACCACTTCAAGCAAAAAGTATACAGTACTGAAAGGTAAGGAGGTATATTTCACAGATGTGCAGGCTACTTGTGCATTATTAGAATTTTTAAAACCTTTAAAAAGTTTATAAACTACTTATAAAGTATGTATGGTAGTCTTCTTTTAAAGTCTACGTTTCCAAATTTTAGTTTATTGGATGCAGCTATACATAACATTTACACATTTCTTTCAAAAATGCAGTTTTGTAAAGAGAATGCAAGAAATGTATATGGTATATCCGACTACGAAAATTATGGCTACATTATAGATCACTGAGTCATTCACATAGGTGAAACTTACGGGGGAATCGGTGTATTTCATCGTATATCGTAAATTTTAAGATAACAGAATCAGTGTTCTATGAATGATTTTATTTAATTGTACGTTAGTACAACTTTGTTCCAGATGATTTCACAAAAGTCACAATTACCCTCCTACTGACAAGTAAAATGGCAGACAAAATTAATTATAGATCTATAGCTCTTATGACAATTATTTAAACAATATTTGAATGTATTATACTACACACAATTTCTAATAATCAGTTTAGTTTTAAAAAAACAACGTTCAACAGACTTATGATTCGTTACGTTTAAAGAAACTATCCACTATTATTTTCAACATGATAGCCCTGTTTTATAGACACCAGTAAGTCAATTACTGGACACTATTAAAAACATTTTCCACAAGAATTAAATACCAGTTTACACAGTGCATACTCTAGATAACTTGTAGGGAATACAGTCGTACTATGTGCATTGGAGAAAACATTATCCGATTCCTTCCGTGTAATCAATGGAGTGACTGAAGGTGATCTTTCAACTTTGTTATTTAATACATTGTATATACATTACCTGATTTATATCATGCTTTGCGTTAGTGTCACATGAAACCAAATGCATTATTTTCCTTACAATTTAAGCTTTGCAGCTGATATGTCATTGATACGTCATAATTTCACAGGTTTAAGGAAACTGTTAAATATATGACCAGATTACATACCTGAGAATGATATAATATATAATACACAAAAATTAGTTTTCCAGTCAACATTATTTACAGTTACTACCTCCTCCCACTGTAAGTCTTAGTATCAATTATCTTACATACATAACAGCTATACTTGTTTTGGTTATTGTTTTAAAATCCAATTGGCCAGATGATGATGAAGACATCAGACATTATACATTAGTGTGTGCTCTAGCAAACATTCTTTTAAGTAACTTAAGAAACAGTTTCTTTGAAAATCAAACTTAGATTATTCAAAATCTAATTCCTGCATAAAATATTATTCTCTTCTGTGGACAAACTTTAGTGAATGTATGAAAAGAAAAATAGGTGTTGGTTATATTTAGTACTTTTTAATCCGTGATGGAACAGTGCCTCTAACATGTTTGCAAACCATAATTACATTTGAATAATTAACGAGAGATTATGAGAAGAAAATCCAAACAGTAGAATTGTTCCTAGATATTTCTGTGGAACAATGAGTTTCATTCAAATTCTCAGATTTGAGATAGCTATGACCTCATTACAAAGTACTCTATAAATGTCTTACATAATTTTGTTGTTAACAATGACATAAACATTCTGAAGGTGTGGATGTGTCCGTATATATTATTACAATTATATGGTCTTAAACTTAATCACAGAAAAAAGCAAAAACAAACCAGGTTTGTAAAATTCAGCGAATACTTTGTTTCCCTAGAATACAAAAGAGAAATTTTAAAAAGAACTTACAGTATTTTGAAATATATCCCAAATTTTCCTAAAAGTTCTAAATTCAAATGTATGAAAATTCCAATTGAATTTCAGCGGTGTTTCAAATAAATTCCAAGAATGAATTATTGATGTGCGTGTAGTCTAGAATGTGTTTATGTGCCAGTGGTCTGGAATGTGGTGATGTATTAACAACATTTTGATGTATCACAATAATATAAGCCAAAATGCCCTTGACTAAATTCAGTATAAAATTAAATGAATGATTTAGTCCAAGAATAATTAATGACCACTTTCTAATTACAGTGAATAATTTAAATAAATAAATCCACCAAACTAAAAACTGAACACAACAATAAGACAGATCCCACATCAGATATTAAGATAGGAAAAAGTAATCCTGAAGTAGACAAATTCAACTAGGCAGCAATTGCGATTTTCTGGAAATGCTCTCTCATTTTAATTGTAACATTTGTTTCTGGAATACGCTAAGGTCAGAAAGCATCTTTAACTCAAACTGAAGTAAACATCTTAAAAAGTAATGCTTATCTTAGTACATATCTACAATGATAGACAGATATTAGCCATGTATTATGATGCTTAAAAAAATAAATATTACTAGTCTTGTAGACAGTTAACTTGATTTTGAACCAAGGTCAATTGCAATATATATATATATATATATATATATATATATATATATATATATATATATATATATACATAACATGTAACCATGGAGAAAAGCAAACAAACAATGCAAATTAAAAAAAACTTTGTACATAAAATACATAATGCTCTTTCATGTATAAAGTAATTTAGATCTATGCACAATCTGAATGAAAAAATTCTTATCTTAATACTTAATTTCATAATTTCAGTTTTGCCATCATTTTTGTTAATTATATATTTATCCAATGACTCATAAGAAAAGAGCAAAACCCAACAAGTTTTTTAAAATTCAAACAAATGATGTATTTCAATGGAACACAAAGCAAAAATTTAAAAAGAAGTTACAGGATTGGGAATTAAATCCCAAATAGTCCAAAACTTTTATTGCAAGTCTCCAAAAGATAGAGTAGTCCAAATGACTATAAGCAGTGTTCTGAATGAATTCCAGTTTTGAAAGTGATGATGCACAATTAGCCTGTAATATGGCACTGTACTAACATTACTTAATATATCACAATGATATAATCCAAAATGTCATTGAATGAATTCACAAGAATTACAAAATAGTGATTGAGTTTGAAATATTATTGAGCACTTTGTAATTCTAATCAATAACTTAAATAAATAAATCACCTAAAATATTAAACAGAATTTAAATTTAAATTAATTCCACTAAAACTGATGATAAGATATAGAATCAGTAATAGTGAAGCAAATAACATTTATATAAAAAGCTAAGACACAATCTCCAAACTAGGAAGAGGGTAATTTTCCCATCAAATTCAACAACATTCTCTCTACTACAAACTTGCAAGGTCGAAAGGCCACATAAGCATGTTTACCTTCAAGTAATAATGACCTTTATATTTAACCTAAAATCATGCAGATGAATTAGCTATATAATATGTTGTTTACAATAATAAAAACATTAGGTCAGGTCCACCACCTACCCTCAAAAATTGATAAAGGCCAATTACGCAATAAAAATTATATATATATATATATATATATATATATATATAGAGAGAGAGAGAGAGAGAGAGAGAGAGAGAGAGAGAGAGAGAGAGAGAGAGAGAGATTCACGGTCAACACACATACTAAAAATCAAATATTCATACCACCTCCCCTAATGAAAAAACAAAGATTCATTCAATAAAGCTTTCTTTTACATATTCATCAAATGTACATATGATACTATAATGATAAAGATTACATTAATGTCATATGGATGACATAACAGATACATAAAATAAAACCATATAGTTTTTCTATACACATGAAACTGTATCTTTTCCCATGATCTGCCTAATGTAAATGTTGCTTTCCCGTAACATCAAGCTTCACCTTAACAAGCTATGATTTTTGTTTTTCATTTTGTTAATGAAAGTAAGGGATTCTCATCACAGAATACAATAATTCAAAAAGTTGTTCAAATAAAATAATATCTTTCAAAGTGTTTTAAAGCATATGTCAAAGCCAAAAATTCCTTCTCTATTGAGGAATAATTTCTCCAGTAGTTGTTTAATTCTTTAAAAAATAACACACTGCATGTATAATTTACACCATTTTTTCTTCTAGAATCAATACTCCACCAACGCCAACATCATATGCATCAACAGACCTTTTTAATGTTTCGTTAAAATCTAGAGGTGAATGAACCAGGGCACTCTCAAGGATGGACTTTAATTTATCCAAAGACTCCTGATACATGTCAGACCAGTGAAACTACTTACTCAATTAATTGGTCAAGAGTTCAACAATTATGGCAAATTTTGAAGAAACTTTCAACAACAATAAAAACAGCCATACCCAAAAATCACAATAGTTGCTTTTTACTGAAAGGCACATGAAATTCGTAGATGGCCGTGACCTCAACAATTTAACCTGACCATGTCCCACAATACGTCCTAAATATATTAGACAAGCAAGGCAAGACTAGCTTTTGCCTCAATTCTCAAATCTGCATGAGTGTTTGGATGAAATAATTTCTAAATAGTTTCCTTGTGCTCTTTCCAGGTGTTACTGTAGATAATGATGTTGGAAAGTTGAAGGCGAACGTTACGTAAATAAAGGCATCGCATTCCACTGATAAATTTGTCTAGAGCAATAAATGCCGAAATTTCATTAGTCCTTTCTGTGAGTGGAATTTCCGAGAATCCTTTGAACAGGTCAAACTTGGTGACATATTTTGCATTTTCAATTTTGTCCATGTAGTCGTCAACGTTTGGCACTTGAACGAATCTGTTTTGGTGACACTGTTCAGTTATCTATAGTCAGTGCACACACGGAAAGTATTATATGATTTTAGCACAAGAATACATGGTAAACTCCAATTACTTTTAATTGGTTCTATGAAATCATTTTCCAGTAAAAATTGGATTTCTTTTTTCAAATATTCTCGTTTGAGAGGATTCATCCTGTAAGTATGCCGTTTCATAGATGTAGAACCTACAAATTAAATGTCATGGTAGATTTTATTTAGTTTGATGTGGGTGCATAGACCTATATGATTGTGATGTTGAATGGAGTCGCCTTCAGGCGGATGGTAATGAGCCTGCTTGAGACTGGGCAGCAACCCATAATGCTGTTCAAAATGCCCTTGTTGACAAGAAATCCATCGCCATGGTTATGTTTGTCCCCTCTTCCGCTGAAGTAGAGGTTATGCCCTTCATCTGTTGTTATTTCGGCAACGTTTTTCCAGCGCACTTTGCAGAGATCATTAATGTTCCAGTTGTACCTCTCCAATTCATGTGTAGGTTCTTTCAACTTTCCCACATTACTCAGTGTTCTAACTTTCTATGTACAGATGATGATGTTATCTCTTCCACGGATAGTGGTAGTGGTGGCACCAGTATCATACTTGTCTCCTCCGTCCTGGTGTGCAGCGGAATATGCGGTCATTGTTGACCCGGACTGCGACCGATCCGGAATGGAAGAATTGTTACTTGTCTTCATGTGGTGTGTCAAGTGCAAGATACAGCCTGTCGAAGCCCATCCCTCTCCAGACTGGATGACCACAGCCGAAATCCACTGATATAGTATGGCACGCCCTGGCTCTGAGCACATGGTCGTTGAGCTCATCTTGGAGCCATTCCGACCTGGCCGTTGACTTCATCGAGGAAGACTTCCGCCTAGTGATGCTTTGCTATCATCACACTATTTTACGCATAGTTTGGAGACTCGTGGGGACGGGAGCGTCTTATTCTATCCCGTACGGATTCAATGGACCTGTTCCACTGACCATAAGGCCTATGCATCCACATATAACTATAATGGCAACAAACTGGAGAAAGTTTACAACCAACTGCAAGATGTCATTGACAACTCACCCAAGACGGACATTCTGTCTGAACAAGGAGACTAGAATGCAAAGGTTGGAGTTGACTCAGACAAACTGGCAAAGCACATGTGGACCCTTATGCAATGCAGAAACAAACGAAAGACGACTCGGGCTCTTGGAGTTTGATGCTTACAGCAATTTTGTGCTAGCCAACACATTCGGCCCTCACAAAACATCTAGAAGATGGACCTGGCACAGTCCAGATGGACAACATCACAACCAGATTGAATACATCTTGGTGAAAACACGGTTCTGTACAGGACTGAATATCGCCAGAACACGACGTTTTTCATGAGCAGATATTGGAAGTGACCTGATTTATTAATGACAACGTTTCGACTCCACCTGAAAATGATTAAAACGCCTAACCAACGAAGAATCAGATTTGATCTTGGAAAACTGAAAGATGCAAAAGCCGCAGAAGCCTTCCAAGCAATGATAGGTGGTAAATGTGCACCTTTGATAACCCTGGACAGCCAAGACACCGACCTCGAGTCCTTAACAACCACATTCAACACAGCTGTGATTAGCACAGCTAGCGAGATCATTAGAAATATCGTCGAACAAAGAAACCTTGGGCCACAACAGATGTCCTTGAAGTATGCGACAAAAGAACAGAACTGATAAAGGGTAAAGGAGACCATGAAGGAGCTAGCAAGTACAGAGAGATAAACAACATAATCAGGAAAAGCATGTAAAAGGTAAAGGAATCCTGGATAGAAAGACAATGCTGCAAAATCGAAGACAGTCTGAGTAGAAATGACAGCAAAAGGGCATATCAAATAGAAAAAGGTCTCTCAACCCATAAACAAGGGAAAACAACCACCATCCAAGGCAAATCAGGAAAATGCCTCACAGAAAATCAAGAGATCCTCAAGCTATGGACAGAATACTGCTTAGAATTGTATAATTATAAGGCCCAAGGAGATTCAAAAGTACTAGATTGCCCTCAGCCAGAAGAAATTGATGACAACCCCATTCTTCGTGAAGAAGTAGAAATTTCAATTAGGTCACTAAAGAACGGAAAGACAGCTGGCGTTGACAACAAACCAGCAGAGCTCATTCAAGCAGGAGGAGAAGAGATAGTCACAGGCCTGACAACAATCTGCAACAAGATATGGCAGACAGGAGAATGACCAACTAATGGATTCAATCATTGGTCATCGTGCTCCCCAAGAAAGGAAACCAACAGCTATGCCAGAACTACAGAACCATCAGTCTGATCAGTCACCCGAGCAAATTCATGCTGAAGATAATTCTCAACAGACTAAAGCCACAAGCAGAGAAAATAATTACTGAAGAGCAGGCATGCTTCCGAGCAGTAAGGAGCACCCCAGAACAAATCTTCAATCTCAGACTCCTTTGCGAGAAATACCTTCAGCATCAGCAGAATCTATACCACGTCTTGATAGGTTTCAAAAAGGCCTTTGATAGGGTATGGCATGCGGGTTTATGGACAAATATGAGGAAGTACATCATCAGGTCAGATCCGGTGCAGGTTGTTGAGCACCTCTATGACAAAGTCACCAGTGCTGTCCTCATCAATGGCAGCAGAGGAGATTGATTTCGAACAACAGTTGGAGTCATACAGGGATGTATACTGTCACCTACACTCTTCAACATTTTCCTGGAAAGGATCATGGAGGATGCCTTGCATGACCACAAAGGCACTGTCAGCATCGGAGGAAGAACAATCATCAACCCTCGCTTCGCAGATGATATTGATGGTTTAGCAGGAGATAAAAAAGAACTGGCTGACTTGGTTGAGTGCATCGACACAACTTCCACAGCATACAGTATGGAGATTAGCGTAAAATAACCAAACTAATGTCAAACAACACCAATGGCATCAGTGCAGAAATAAAAGTCAGTGGACAGAAGCTGGAAAGAGTCACAAGCTTCAAGTACTTGGGATCAATTATCACAGATGAGGGATCCAAACCAAAACTACTTTGCAGGATTGTCCAGACAACAACAGCAATAACAACGTTGAGACCAATATGGAAAGATACCAACATTGCTTTTTAGTTCCAAAATAAGACTGATTGTCATATCCATCTTTCTGTACTCTTGTGAAACATGGACGCTCGCATCAGATCCACAAAGAAGGATTCAAACCTTCGAAATGAGATGCTACCGCAAGATCTTGGGCATCGCATACATTGACCATGTAACCAACGAAGAAGTCCACAACAGGATCCAACGAGCCATCGGATCCTATGAAGACCTCTTGACCACTGCAAAAAAGAGTAAACTGAACTGGTACCGTCATGTCTCAAGATCATCTTGAATGGCAAAAGCAATCTTGCAAGGCACAGTGCGAGGGTGCAGAAGAAGAGGCAGACAGAAAAAGAGGTGGGAAGACATCATTAAGGAGTGGACAGGCACGGGATTTGGAGATTCCCAAAGGGCAGTACGAGAGGTCCCGGGTTCAAATCCCGGACGAGCCCCCAATTTCTTTATGTTACGTTTCGGCTCGTTCAAAGTAACACAAAGAAAGAGTGAAGACAACAAGCTTTGTAAATTTTAACATAAATAATTTATTTCCCTAGAAAACACGATGAAAAGGTAAATATGTGAAACAAGACTTACGATTTACGAAGAAGATCCAAAAGTATGTTCTAAATTTGTGAAAACACATAAGTCCTGTGAATAAACAGTTCTAAATTGATACAGTCTGAATCTCAGTTCCGTTCCAAGATAGCGGATGATGACGTCAGACGAAGGCTAACACAAAATGTCCAGAATTTTCACTGTAAAGCACAATTTGTATTGTTCTGGTCCGATTTAGAATTAATTTCAACAAATGTCTTTGTCCAAAACCAGTAGTGTTGTTCTCCAGGGAAAATAATAATTTAGAAAGCAGATGAAATACAGCTACCACCACTAACAACACACATGTTGTTCCTAACACGTACGAATGAACAAACACCTCTTTCCAGCACAGAAATACCTTTTAACCGTGTTTTCTAGGGAAATAAATTATAGAGATAGAAAGAATTGGTTGTAAAGTCAACTGTGGTACCCCAACGACCTCTTGGGTTACGGGATTGATGACTATGATGTTATTTTGTTTGTTGATGTTGGATCATCTGGAAACATATTCGTATAATAACTGTTTAGTTCAATCTTTGTGATAAGTCTTACTGACCCAAAAATAAATAGCCAAAATAGTTTCAAGAGCTAGACTAAGAATTTCCTGTTGATATGACTTAGGAACAACAATTTGATAGCTCATTGACCTCTCTTCACCAGCTGGTACTTCATGTGGTCTACATTTTCTGACAAGGAGTGCATATTTCACAACACAGCAAGCCAGTACTTGTGTGGCTTCAGTTTCGATAACTGCCCTATGAAACAAATAGGACATTTCTGATCTTGTTCCTGTTCTGCAACGAATCTTTTGTAACCATAATTAGAATAAAGAGAATGAATTGAAAAAGATGATCTCTGTGATCAATACCTCTTGATTGATCAATGCCGGAAGCAAATATAACCTCATTAAAAGGCTGACCAATAAATGTGTCAGCAAAAGAAATAATTTCCTGGTCAACATCATTCTCAAGAGCTCTTTTGCCAAAGCTCTAGTAACTGCACAATCAGGGATTTAAATATTATCAACTTTTTGTATCCAAGCTAGTGGATTAACCACAATCTTATCTCCAGCTAGGTCATTGCCAAGTAAACAATGAATACCCTCGACAGGTAATGACATCACTCTTCTATTTGCCACGTTTCCTCACACTAATTCTGATGAACAAAACAACATTAACAAAGCCACACTCTCAAACAGAAAAAGGCAAAGTACCTGATAAAACCGGATAATAAAAGACTCTTATAAGTTTATATTTTAATGGAGATAGGCTTGAAAGAACAACCAGATATTGATATAGAACCTTTCGACATGAATTGTTCATTATTTTTGATAATAAAATCAGACTGGGGTTTATTTGACCCAGCATCTGTATTTCTCTCAAAACATGATTGTAACCTTTACCTTTTAGAAATAGGAGCATTTGTAATAGCTCTGTCTTTATTTTGTTGCTTAGTTTCCAATTTGTAGTAATCAGAAATAATGTGCATTTCTTCTTGCAATAGATCCATATAGGAAGAGATAAGGATTTCTGATCAGTCTTATCAGAATTTTGATTCTTAAAAGTTGTACAAGATTGCGATTTTCGAAGTGCTCATATGAGACTGAAAATGTTTTTACTAAACCAAATGCAGAGAGAAAGACTTATTGACAAATGAAAGTGAGCCAAGGAATAGTCATCTCTCTAGGAGCAGCATAATCTAAATGTTTGACCTTTTCTGATCAAGATAGGTCTTGACATCACTATGGACACAAAGTTTGGCTTCTTCAACTAATATGAGTTGTCTAGAATTATTGTAATCTTTACAAACCTTCTTGATTAAGCACCACCTATCAAAACGTTGTTCTTTTTCCTTTGAAAATTAGACTTGGGTCTGTCAGTTTCTTTTCTACAGTTCCTAAATCTGTCGATATGCATCAGGTACCGACTCATAAACTTCAAGATACATTCCTTAACCTTATCGAAATAGCACTTTGTTGTACTGACAGTGAACTTAGACTTCACGAGCTTTGCCAGTAAGTTACACTTTGTGTTACCAATAATAAAGTCCAATGCTCTCTTGGCCATTTAAAATTTTCAGCAATTTTCTCAAAATGAGGATAATATTATCTACATCTCTTTCTTTTAAAAGAGGATACTAAACTTATTTTTTTTTTTTTGGGTAACGTCATGCCTAAACTTTTGTGCAAAGGGGGAATCTGCTTTTCCTTTGCCAATTATAGTTCTTTTAATTTGAATTGCATTTCTCCTTCTTCTCTCTGCATTTGTATTTCCCTCTCTATTTCTTTTTTCATTTGCATGTTTCTCTCTTTTATCTCACTTTCTCACCTTTTACTATTTCTGCAGTTGCATTTTTCTTTGTCTTTCCTGGTTTTGGATTTGCATTACTTCTTTTAGAAACAGAAGATTTCTTCACTATATTTCTGTGTGATTTTTGTATTACAATTCTCTTGTTCAAAACTTCGTTTCTTTCAAAACTGGACCAAACTATTTCTTCTTTCTTTCTTTGTTAGAGAATCCTTCACTTAAGAAAGATCATATTTTCTGGTAAGCTGAAGCAATGCATCATTTTTCAAGGACTCTACTAACCCTTCCTGGAAAGGATTTAAAATAAAGTTCTCCACTTCAAATGTCACTAAAATTCAACATACATTTTATTTCCATAGAATACAAAGTTAGAACTTAAAAGGAACTTACAGTATTATACATACATACATATATATATATATATATATATATATATATATATATATATATATATATATATATAGAGAGAGAGAGAGAGAGAGAGAGAGAGAGAGAGAGACAGACAGACAGACAGACAGACAGACAGACAGATAGATAGATAGATAGATAGATATATAGATATATAGATAGATAAGAGTAAGTTCATTTCAATTCCGATCTTGAAAGTTTTGATGTACCAATGGCCTTGAATGTGGCTATGTGCTAACAGTCTCGATGTATCAAAATGATTTAATACAATTTGTCCTTTAATGAATCTGTGTGTGGGGGGGTGTGTTGCCTGAGCTAGCAATGTATTTGTCTTATGTCCACCATTATTGACCCTAGATGCACTTTTTTGTCAGGAACAAATGAAAAGCTTTGCCAACCACATGTCTTTACATGTCCATCCACATCTGTGCTTGTGCGAACTATGGCTAAAATTACTAAAGATGAAACAATATGTAAGATGGCAATAAATATTCATTTTAAATCTATGTATCGTTCGATGTTTGTGCTAGAGAACAGAGTTGCAATGTAAAGAGTTTGACGGCCGCGAGGATAACGTAATTTCAAGGACAAAGTCGCATCTATGGCAAAATAGATGTAATTTACTTTTAGGTTGAATTTATAACAGATGAGTCTAAATGTATGCAACTGTAAAGAAAGTAATTAAGAAAACTAGTTATTTATTATAACAAACGCTGGCAGATAATGAGTGTACGCAAAGTTAAGTGAGTCTAAATGTATGAAACTGTAAAGAAAGTAATTAAGAAAACTAGTTATTTATTATAACAAACGCTGGCAGATAATGAGTGTACGCAAAGTTAAGTGAGTCTAAATGTATGAAACTGTAAAGAAAGTAATTAAGAAAGCTAGTTATTTATTATAACAAACGCTGGCAGATAATGAGTGTACGCAAAGTTAAGTGAAATCATGACCCAGAATAGAAACGTTATATGGTGCAAATCACTCAAGATTAGCCAGATATTTAATATGCAATTGTGATTTCATATTTTACTTGAGCAGATTGTAAAACCCTGATTGCAATACTGTATGAAACCAAGGAAAATGTGATAGTACAGTGCACACAACAAAGTTAACAGGTCAAAGATGTCCAAGAAAATATTATACACTGGTTTAGTAAGCACTAATAGCGCATAAAATGTATCTTTTTCCCTTTACAATGCTGTGTATCCCCCAAATCTAGCGAGTGATGGACATTGTTCCCTATCACTGGTATCATATGTGCAGTACTGTGTATATACAGTTCATCCTTCGAGTTCAAAGATAGCCACGACATCTCTAACTTTTTTGCTTTCTGTGAGTATGTGAGTGGCTGATCAGACCAATGTTTGCTATGAACTGTGCCTGACACATTTGATATGAGTTGCCACTTGTGTTTGCTTGATCAATAGAGGACATGCTGCAGTTCTGAGATTTCTGCTGCTCAGGTTTTTGCATTGCCTCTGCTATACTCCTCTGTTCAAAGTCTGTAGCTCCATCATGTGAGGCCTTCCCAAAAATCAAGGTAAATTTTTAAATGTTTCAATGAGGACTTGAGATAATCATTGAACCATTTCTTCTGACCACCCTGGGATCACTCTTACTCCTTCAGCTTGCCGTAGAAGATCTTTGGTAGTTGTTCGTCTGACATGCTGGTAACATGGAATTCCCAGCTCAGCAGAACATGGATACTTGGAATGCCTGCCCATGTGGGAACCTTATTGTCTGGAACCCTATCCAGCCATTTTATCCTCATCATTTTCTTCATGCAGCATGTGTAAAAATGGTTTAGCCATTGGTCATGGCATCTGTACACCATCCAGGTTTCGCAAGCATACAGCAGGGTCGGCAACACAATAGCTTTGTACAACTTAAGTTTGGTTTGTCCAAAGGCCAGACATGCTTTAGCTATTGTGGTGCTTTTATCATCTTCGATGTGGACTGCATGAGACAGTGCACTGCTGAGGTAGGTTAATGTGTCCACTGTCACAAGGATTTGGCCATTTAGAGAGTAGGTATGCTATATGTGAGGCGTTAATGGTTAGGACATCACTTTTGTCTTCATTATGCTGATGGTGAGACCAAAATTGTCACAACCTGAAGAGCAATGGTCCACACTGTGTTGCATGTCAGACTCAGATTTGTCATTCATGGAACAATCATCAGTAAATAGGAGATCATGAACAGTCACCTCCTGTAATTTCGACTTCGCCTGTAGTCTCCTCAGATGAAAGAGCTTGATATCAGTACAGTATATGATGTTGATAAAAGTGGCATAGTCAAAGAAGGCATCAGTAAACATGGTAAACAACATCACACCAAAGAAAATTTGTGGTCAAAACACAGTCTTTATTGACTCTCCTGGTGACAAAACATGGTTCAGATGACTCACAGTCATCCATGGCACAAGCGAGCATGCCATCATGGAATTGCTGAACGATCACAATCAATTTCTCTGTGAAACCAATTTTTGCCATGATCTTCCAAATGCCTTCATGGGTGACTTTGTCAACGGCTTTTGCCAGGTCAAAGAATGTTGTGTGCTCGTTTCAGTTCTGTTCCTGTCAATTATCCTGGAGATGATTAGCTGCAAAATCATGTCTGTGGTTCATCATCCTTTTCTGAAGCCACACTAACGTTACGGCAGGAGCCCTTGATTGATGTGATGAACACGACGATTCAGCAGAATATATGCAAGGGTTTGCCAACTACTAACATCAAGGTCATGCCCTGATGCTTGTTGCAGGATTGTATATTGCCCTTCTGCTTGTACAAGTGGACAATGGATGCATGCTTGTATTGATGAGGTATAGTTCCCTGAGTCCACATTGACTGGATGATTTCTATCAGTTTATGTGTCATGTGCGATGCTCGGGCTCTATAGACTTGTGCTTGTATTGCATCTGCTCCAGGTGCATTGGCATCTGACAGCAGTTAAGCTGCTTTCAATGTTTCAGTCAGCTTTGTTGGATCTACAAGAGATCTGTTGATTTCCAGTTGGAGCAGTCAATCATTTGCCTCTTACTGATAGATGACTGTTGAATGAGTATGGTGTTGAAGTCTGCTCAACATCTTTGAAGTTCGTTTTCTTTCAAAGCATCACAGAAGTTGGTCATGTCATTCCTGTCAGCGTAGGACTGAATCTTGTGTGAATTTTTGCTCAGTCATGGATCATGCAACTCTGTCTTCTAAACTGGCTTTGCAGGGAATGTTTCTCGTTCAGAAGTCTATGTATGGCAGCATCTTTCTCATCCAACCAATCTTGTTGTTTACGTTTGGTTTAACCAAGGGTTTGGGATGAGGTTGAGTACAACGAATCTGTGAAAGATGATAAGTTTTCCTTGACATTCGTGGAGTTTATATCCAATGTGTCCAGTTGCATGCACAGTTCTGGGTGCATCTAAGATGTTTTGTTGCAGTTTGGCTGTCGGTGTCCATTGTTGTAGCATTTGTGAAAGCCAGTTTTGACACTGGCCATGTCTGGTGATCTTTGCCAATTCTAGCATTGAAGTACTGATGATTGCATCCCTGTTCTCTCTTGGTTGACCATAGAGAGCATTCAAAGAATCCATGTGTTCAGACTGTGGCACATTACTAACATGTTCATCACATGCGTTAGGCTCAAACACAATAAATGAGTTAAAACTCTCATGGTCTTGAAATCTCTCACATGTGGTTCCATAAATAATCTGTACACACTGTACGTCTCTGGCTGGCAAATCACTTCCCCATTGATATGATGAGTTGGGCTCTCTCACGCTTTACAACTTGGAATGATATTTATTATAATCTCAACTAAGCACATACTCAGCCTATCAATAACAAAAAAAGTAAAAAATTATGAACTTTTCTAACTTTGCTACTGTTGAAATAAGAGACTCCATATCTTTATAAAACTTGTCATTTATCTCATCTGGGTTGGTAATGGTGCGCACATAGGAACTGATGATAGCTGCATGACTTTTACCAGACACCAGGGGCCTTATTGCATTAATCTGTCATTCCTGCCCTTTGTGGGGGATTTGTCAGATTGCTAAATACCTGTGATTTGATGGCAAACCTAACACCAGCTTCTTGTCACTCTTCTTTATAGCCAGCTCCTACGTGGGCAAGTTGTCCTTCCTCAGCTAGGCGAGTTTCACACAGGGCTGCAATTTGGATGTTGACTCTGGCTAGTTTTCTGCCATTCTGACCTCTCAGGTATGTCTGATGATGAACTGTACATTAGTATGCGTATGTTCCAGGCACCAATGGTGAATTCTGTCAACTCTCCATCTTGTTAGGGTTTTGACCACTAAGGTGGAATCCCCATCAGACACAGCATACTGACAAGGGTTAAGGTGAAGGAGTCAATACTTTGACCACGTTTCCTAGTGCCTTCCTAAAGAGGTGAGTAAAGAGATCCTAAAAAATAATGCTCTGTCATCGACGGGGCTGCAAAGCTCAGTCTTGATTTGGTCCAGGGACAAGCAACCAAGTGCCGTGAATCGCATATGTGCAGGTCTGCAGATACAATTCCCGGTATATCCAGACCTGCTGCTTCGCCACTTGCCCACATTGCTACAGGACCTGAAGATATCTGATAGGGGCATTGGAATATTTTCGTGACTTGCATGTGCATTGGATTTAAGTGAGAGAAAGATGTACAGATTCACTATCACTATGATCACCAGTGGTGTGCCAACTGAGTTGATCACACTCATCAAGGAACCAATTCTTTTCCATTACTCCTCTCTTGTCTCTCTTTCCCCAAATCGAATGTGAAGCTTATTGGACCTGTTTGCCAACCTTGATGGCTACGTTCCTGTAACTATGTCCTTTAACCCTGATTACTCTCCCAAAACACATCAAAAAGTCTATGCTGAAAAGCCATGACATCCTACTTCCACCGATTCTTGCTTCAGTTATTTGTCTTATTATCTCACTGCTTGTCACAAAGCTGATGAACGACGCAGTTGGGAATGCTTTTAACAATAGAGTACCCCACAATTTGTTTAAATAAACATGTATTTAAGTAACACCCCCATCATGCGCATGATGTGTCATGCTTGCATTAAAGCTAAATACACTCATTTCAAATCCACCAGTTGGATCAAAGCATTCTCTAATGTCTGTTTTATTTTCCTTCCAATTCCTGACAACTGGCACTGAATCAATATCTTTCATGTCAATGCTAGCAAAAGCTTTTTCTCATACGGTCTTCAAGAATGTCAACACTCAGACTATATCGGAGCTTTGTTTTGATCATGTTCCACGTTTGACACTGGCAATACCTGTGAAATTTCTATCAAATGAATCCCATTTGGTAATCTCCTTTCATTGAAACTAGTTTAGTCAGTAATTATACTGCTGATAGTACTGTAATACAGATCCAAACAACTTGATAATACCCTACTCATTACTTCATCAGTACTGATGATTGCATCACTGTTATCTCTCGGTTGACCATATAGAGCATTCAGAGATTCCATATCTTCAAACCGTGGCATATCACTAACATGTTCATGAAAAGTGTTAGGTTAAAACACAATAAATGAATTAAAAATATCATGGTCTTAAAATCTGTCACATATGCTTCCATCAATAATCTTTACACACTGTACTTCTTTGGCTGAAAAGACACTTCCATTTTCATATGTTGAGTTGTGCTATCTCTAGCTATGGAACTTAAACTGATACTTATTATGGTCTAGTCTAGGTCTGGCAATACAAAAATATCTCTAGAATAAAAAGCATAAAACCTTAATTAGTAGCCAATCATTCAAATTTACCAATCTAGTATTATCATAGTCTTCAGTGCGCAATTTACTTACACGGATGTGTATCATTCATGCTGATGAAGGACTTAACCATGCAAATTATGCATATCCATTATCCCTCAACAGTAACCTTCCAATAAGCAATTTGGGTATTTTGTATTGCACACAAAAATGCCAATGAGTATGATCCTGTCAGATCTTGACAGGATTCCAACTAACATCCTTCTGACTTTGAATCTGACACACTAACAAACAACCCACGATCACTTTCTCATAACCATAGCTGAACAATGGTTATCCATTAGACAAACTATTATCCGTGATCCAGATAAACAATAAGTCAGGGTAGCCATCAGTAGGACTCATGAATTCCACATCTTTGCATAGATGAAACATAATAAGGTTAAGATGGGACAAACCATCCAAAAATCTAACTGTCTGATATATGGTAACCGTAAAAGAGGCTGAAGGTAAATTTGGACACATGAATTAAAGGCTACTTGATTGATTAGTTACTAATCATACCTAAAATGTTGATAGAGATGCAGTTGCGGACATTTATGGTGTGCAGCAGGTCCAAATGTTTACGTTTGCCATGAGGATTAAATACACTCTTAAAATATTCAAGGTTATGCATTTAGAAAAATTATAAAGGGTACCTCAAGTTATTCTACTTGTTCAGTAATGAGCTGGTTATATTAAATGGAAAAATTAAGCTACCAAGTTGATTGGGGAATAGTATATATTTGTTGTACAGATACATGCAGCCTTTCATTACTTGAATATGAAAATTATCTGATTCAAAGTGATCATCTGCCAGGGAACTGCATGTATATGAATCAATAGTTTATTGTTCTTGGGGTTTTCTGTTGTCGTTGTCTTGTTATCTAGAAAGAGCAGAGCTATCAATATATTACATGCTTGATTAGAGGTATACAATGACACAATGACACAAAGCATCATCCATACATATTCTAATGAACACAATTTCTAGTGACTAATCCAACAATAGAATTAATGATAAATTTGGTTGAACACCACACAACAACAGACGAGTGGAATATATATGCCCTGCTACATACTCATTTGGAAATAAAGTTATAGGAGAAAACTGCTTACTTGCAAAAGCGATAGCTGAAGAATCTGGAGAGTAAACAGTCCCCAAAGGATCTGCATACTCAATACCACAGGAAAATTTCACAGTTTTCTCACTGTTGTCAGACCATGTTGTATTCTGAGGAAGCTCCAATGTACTGCTGTAGATATTTTCAGGTGATGTACAGTTCCATTCTACAGTTTGAGTGACTGTTGTTTGGTACATTGTTGCTAAACCAGGTGGATTAGCATCCTGTAATTTATAAAGAAATTTTATTAGCAGATTAGAATACAGTATATATTCATTTAATTGGTCTCA